>VDFB02010891.1:0-25342 GCA_007258455.2 Sequoia sempervirens | reverse complement strand
AACTAATATGCACCCATCTTATGTCTGCCAACAGACCCCATTTCTATGAAAAAAATTCTTACGGTCAGATAATGTATCTTGAGTGGAAAAAAATAGACAGTTTAGATCATACATATCAGATTCAAATTCACCACACACCAGCAGGCTAATTTTACTTGGACTTACACTCAGCATCTAGACTTGGTAGGAACTAAAGGTTTTTTAATGCACTCTTCTCTAAATCAACTTTTATGACATAGAAAACTAATAAACTACAAGTAATTTTGATCCCATACACAAGTATTTATCAACAAATGAGTACAAAAGAGGATGAAACAAGATTTTTCAATATGTAAATATTCTCAAATGTTCTGGTCTACAAAATTCATGGTTTACAATATCCATGTCATAAAAAATAAAAAATAAATCACATGGAGTCATGAACTATGCTAGAGAGGAGCATATATTACTTGGCTCAATATCACTAGCCCTATAAGGGGCCCTACACTTGTATCTTAGATAGGTCATTGATGCCACTCTAGCCATAGTAGCACTATTCAAGATAGGAGTTGACTTGGGAAACCATAAGTATAAATATAATTCAATTGATTTGGATTTTATTAGGAAAAATTCAAAATAAAATGCTTAAATTTTCATAAAAAATAGAGAAAACATTGTTATATTATATCAAACCAAATAAAGGAGAAAAATGAAACTTTCCTATCTAGCTCAACCTAAAACAAGTTCTAAATTTTTTCTTTTTAAAAGAAAAGTAGACACTTGAGGCAGCAACTACTAGCAAGGTTAAATGTTAGCACTTCTCATTAGGTTCAGGGATAGCAACCATGGCAGATTCCCTATTGTGATGCAAGGAGGGGTTCATAAGCATGGCCCTTGGCACCAAGTGTAAATTAAGGCCTTTGAGGCCACAACCACCTGTTGGAAATGTTGTCATTGATGTCAAATATGAGAGGACAAATGTTGTCAATGATGTAAAAAGAAATGGATAGGATTAATTGGCAAGACTATTATCCATGTGTAGCAGGTTGATAGTAACAGATTTAGAGATGTATGACAGATCTTCAAGAAGACATATGGAAGAGTTTATGAGCAAACGTTTGATAAAGAATGAATTAAGTAGATTCAGACATGAACAAAATTAATATGCAAATCTGAAGGTGAAGTCTCAAACATGAAACAGCAATCATTCTAAGATAGCAGCAATTAAAGTTGGGTAATAAACAACAAAACAAATAAAAGTTAAAGTAGTGATTAAGTGTTGATAGAAGGCAGCAATTAAAAGTGAAAAACAACGATTCATATTTTTAATAAAAAGACAAAAAGTCACATAAAGACAAAATCACTAAAAGACAAAGTGAATAAGACAAAACCATATGAGACAAATTGCTAGAAGACAAAGTCATTTGTTAAGGCAGCAATTGTTATTTGCAAAAGTACATGATTTTCTTAGAGAGCAGCAATTTCTTTTGAAGAGATGTATCTATTCTAAAAGGTGGTGATCTTTGCAAAAGGGTATGTCCTTTATCCTCATTTGACGACATATAAAAATAAGAAGATAGGAGTTCATTTAAAGACATGAATTGAATGAAATATTTTTCTGAGTATAAGGAAAGGAAGAGGAAGAGGCAACACAATGACATATATATCTGAGTTTTGAGATGTGAGAAAATGATTGTGAATAAGTGAGAGTGTGAATAAAAGAGAGTAAGTATGGCTGTGTAAAATCAGAACAGCAGGGTGTGTGTAGAGAAGAGTGTGGAATGGAATGTGGAGATATAAAAGATATGAATAAATTATGAGAAGATGAAAGATGGAATAGTGGAGCAGCAATTCAATGAGTAAGAGTGGAAATAAACAAGTTTATATACACAAAAGATAAAGAGATTGAGTCAACGCAGATCTGTTAGTGAAATACATGACTAATCAAATGGTTGTATCCATTCCAAAGAGTTGCATCCTTTCATAGAAACATTGCAAATATAAAGGCAGATCATTCAAGTAGTGAAGTAAGTGGTGTGAAGAGTTGAACAAGTGATATGTAATGTCCCCATTTTGGCCATACACTCTTCTTTTGGATTTAGCCTATTTCCGGAAATCCGTAGGCTAAGCTGAAGTAGAAAACTAGGGTTTCCTCTTTTAGATACTGCTCAGTTGGCGTTCAGAGGATGTTGTGCAAATTTACTATTTATAGCAGTTTGCTATTTTTAGCAAGTCTGTCTTTTGGCAGTATCTATCTAGCAGCAATTCAATCCTTTGCAGTTCAGTGTTCAGTTTGACTTTCTGATGGTTTTGAAGTTAACTTACTATTTTTGGCATTTGCTATTTTTAGTAAGTTCATTTTTGGCAGAAGCATCATCATCAACTTGGTTCAGTTTGGCATTTGTCAGTTTGCTATTTTTAGCAATTCATCAGTTGCAGCTTGGGCATTGTATTTGATTATCTCCTTGGACTGAGTTTCAGACTTAGTCAATTTTCATGTCTTGAAGTTGTACCCCACGCCTAGGCTTGATGACTTCAAGTTGTATTAAAGAAGGGGACATAAAGGGGTCAAGTGAGCATTTAATTATTTAATAAATGTTTTATTGTTGCAATATGAAATGGATGCCTAAAGGGGCAGTTGAATGATATTTTAATATTTCAAAAAGTGAAATGCTTAAAGTGGCGTCCCTTTTGGAAGTTGAAGTGATTCAACTTCTTGGAATTTGAAGAGTCTCTTGTTGCTTCATTGGCCAATTGAAACTTATATATTGCTGATATTTGAAGAGCTGATTATCCAATATTTTTATGCTAATGTTATGCTGTCGAAATGACAACTTGTTTAATACTTCGAGGGATGCTTACCTCCTGGTTCCAATTCAATTTCGTGTTTGAAATACAACACCTAATTGGTCATTTGCTGCTTCTCAAATCAGACTAGCAGATTGAGCTCGATAGTTGAATATTTTGATGAAATTTCTAATTTTGAAGTTGTTGATACAGTCACAGCTGAAGGTGGTTTTTGCATACAGCTTTTGGAGTGAATTTAATTTGCTTGTGGGTACTTTTCCAATCCATTCCTACACCCAAGGCAACCATCTTTGGAGAGTTTCAGATTTTAGTTTTAAGTTTATGATTTTTAATTGTCAAAATCGCCCTTGCTCAAGGCCGTACCATTCTGGAACATTGGGAATTGTGCTAAGAAAATAATACTCATCATTTGCTACCGTTTCTTGATCATGGAAAGGGCGCCCTATCTTCCAGGAGATCATTGCAACTGATTTCACGTCATTTGGAGGTAATTTGACCAAGTTATGAGCATTTTATGGTGTTTATAGTTTGCTGATCAGAATTTCCAAAACTCAGATTTTTATATCAGATTGCATTAGTTTTCAGTTTGGCCTTTAATTTATCATTGGGAAGTCAAAGAACATTGATAGAATACATTCTTTTCTTCTTGGCTTTATTTCCTATCATTGTAATAGTTGTATTTACAGACTCTTGAATTGTAAGGTTGAGATTTAGTAGTACTAATCCAACCAATGTCATTGCTGCAAATTACTTGTTTAATTTCATATTAATTACCCCTGGATGGTTTACCGCCAATGTGGAAGAACAAACATTTGATATATCTTTGTACCCACTCTCAAGTGGTGAATCCCCACTCTTAAGTGGATGCTGCCGCAGCGGATGAATTAGATAGATGTATCATCATGGCTGGTTATCCGCCTAATTGTTTAGTTTCAATTAATCACTCTGTCATATATTAGCACCTCGCCCTCAGTGGGATTTTGAGTGCACATTCTTGACATTAAGTTTGCTTCAATTCAAGTTATTGTTTTGTAATTACTCCGCCATATGACACCTCTCCTTCCTTGGGATTGAGTGTGCATTCTTGGCGTTGAGATCTTTTCAATTTGGATTTCAATTTGGAGCTAACGCTAATCAAGTTGGCTAGTGCTGGTTTATGTTGTATAAATCTTTCGAAAAATTGGTTAGCATATTTCAGTGGTATCAGAGAAGAAGATCCTGCCATCCTGTGGATCAGTGCTTCATGTTTAGGCAGTTGAGTGACAGATATCTCCGGTACTACATTGAAAGTTAGAGCAGATTCTAGTTCAGCTCCTTGTGGTATCCAGAAGTTGGCAATTAGGCATGGCTAATGAAGAAGAGATGAAAATGGAAGAGGCATTGTATATGGCTGGAAAGAGACTTGACAAAGAATTTCAGTCAAGAGAAAATGAAGATAACATTCTTCATTTGCTAGAGCAATGTTTGAAACAAGTGAAGCCATCACCTTCAGAGAAAATGGAGTTGGCACTAGCTACTACAGTGAATTCTTTGAATCAACCCTATTGGTTGGGGCATCCTGATGAAAAAACCAAGCTGTCGATTTCTTATTGTTTCATGGAGATAATAAGAATTGTAAATCCCCACTTGCCCTATGATGTTGAAACCATGAAGATCATATTAAATATGATAGTGGAGAGTTTTCAAGATTTGGATGAAACTGGAAGTAGTTTGTTTCCAAGAAGAGTTGCTATATTGAAGATATTTTCTGAACTCAAAACAAGTATGTTGCTGGTTGAATTAGGTATGCAAGATCGAATATATTATTTGATCCATTACCTCTTCATTTCAACTTGGAGTGAACAGGAAGAAGTTGTAGTGGCAGCAATGAGAAGCATTTTAGTTTTGACTATCAATGAGATGGATGACATTCCAAAATCCGTCCTAACTTTTCTGTTAAACATTCATGAACAAGAAGGAAAGAATTCCTCTACTGCTGGTTTGTTGATCGGAGATTTGTTCATTCAGTGTGAGAAAATTGAAGCCACACTTGAAGAAGACATAGCAGAAAAATGAGGTAGTTATTAGTGCAAAGGATGGGAATAAAATGTTGTTTCTCAATGATTCTAAGGCGGTTTCTCAAGAAGTGCCTATTGATATGCAGCTGTTCGCACATGTTGAGGGTGAGTGCAAGGAGGCAACATCAATTTTGAATACATATAAAGAATTTATGACAAGTGACCAAGAAGATTTCTTTGGTATGTATGTGGATGCTAATGATAAAATCAGCAACACATCTATTCATGATGGGTTTGTTGAAGATAAAAATGATAAATTAATCAAAGCATCCAGCTTTGATGAATCTTATTTCCAGTATGATGACGGTGACAAAGGCGGTATTGAGCTTGATCATCAAACTAAGCTGTTAGGAAGGAAGCTGATTTTGTGAATCAAGTCAAAGAAAATAAATCAGAAAAGTTGATGTTTGATGAGCAAAGCTTCTTTGCTGATTTTGATCATGGGCCTAAAGAGCTGCAAGTTTTGAAGGATAACTTAAAGGTTTCAGAAGTAAAAATTGTTAGAGCATTATCAAGATTTGATAGCACACACAATTTTGTTGAAGAACTCTACTGGAAGTTTCAGTTTGAAGAGAGACAAAATAGAGTTAAAGGAGTCACTCTTTCCAAGTTGCATACTATCAAAGAAGCATTGGAATCATTAAAGACAGATTATTTGCATTTGCTCTCAGATAGGGATAATGCCATTAAGTTTGCAGAAAAGACCTATGATGCCTACCAAGAGAAGGAGAAAGAGGTTGATAGTCTTTGCCTTGATCTTACCTTAGCTCATCACTCTTTTTGCAAAGCAGAAAATCAATCATCTATGGCAGCCACACTTATGGAACAAGAAGCTAATACAAGGCTAATGGAGATCAAGCAAATAGTTGAAGGAATAAATGAACTCCATAATGTTGAAACAATGCATAATGCCAAAGAGATTCAATATGATGATAGTGATTGGAAGGTAAATCAAGAGTGTGAACTCTTGAGTTGGGAAGAGAATTTGCCTCAAGAAGGGATAGCTTGCAGCCATGAGCTAGATGTGATGACTGGTAATGTGTGTGATATTCATCACACTACATTTTATAGATCAGCAACTAATGATGGGCATCTTCAAGTTGAAGAAAATGTGCATGAATTTTATGAAGACACCAACGAAAAGGATGAAGGAAATATTGTTTCTATGATTGTGTACAACAATCCACCATCTTCACATGATTTGTTAAATTATGAATTGATTGACAATTTCTATGTGGATGGCATTGGTAAGAAGTTTTATGTTTTTGACATGCATAACTTTATAGTCAAGCATAAGATAATGTTGGTGGATCCATTCTATATGTCAAGCAACACTCTCTTGGGATGGATAGTAAATGAGCATTTAATGGTGTTCAAACTTGAACTGGCTGGTTTTCACTCAGCATTAACCAATGGAAGAGTACCACCTATCTTAAAACGGTTGATGAGGTCAGGTCTTGGAGAGATGCATCAAATTGTGGGAGAACTTTTAGACTTGCCCCTTTGGTTTCTAGATTGTGCATTGTTGATGAGTGATTATTCTAAAATGTTGGTCATGAAAGGTTCAAACTTTGCATTGCTGACTACACGGATTTGTGTTATCAAGACTTTCACTATGGCTCTTGGAGATATGTTGGGAATTCTTCCCAATGTGTTGGAGATTATTTGCAGTTGGGAATTCACGCTTGGAATTCTCAACATGGCTTGATGGAGATTGTTGCAAGTAGAAAAAAGGATATTTGGAGAAATAAGGATTCAATTCTTAGAATCTTTGATGCGGCCCCCATCTTTACCAACCATTTGATGGTTCTTTCTGCTCATCAACTGGTGAATTGGAGAGATATTTCGAACAAAGGAAGGTTTAATGTTGGGTTGGAGTTTCTTGAGAGGATGTTTCCAGCCTTGGGCCTGAGCAGTTGTGCTATTATGGACACTGATTTTCAGTGTTGCAGCAGTTGTTCAATTCTTGCACACTGATTTTCCTAAAATCAAACTTTAAGTGGTTCATTTCAGATTTCATGGGCAGCTGGTACACTCATTTTTTCTTTTCACAATCTTTTATCAATGATGATTTTTGGCTTCAAAAGTGGGTAATGGTGTTTCATAGTGATTCAAATCAGTATTGGATGGTGTTCAAGTTATGTTCTAGTGGCTTTCTTTGTACAATCTCTTGCACTAGTGTTTGGGGCAGCGAACCTTTGCTTGATTTGGTTCAACTTTTTGAGACTTTGGGGGAGAGATTGGTGGAAGTTTTCAGAGTTTTTCTTGAATATGTCAGAATTACTCAGAGGAGGCATTATACATCCTTAAGGAGCTTTGAGGATGCAGTTGCTATGACTTTGCAAAGAGCTATTTTTTCCTTTGCAAACAGCTATGATGGAGTCACATTTGCTGTTGTGATTTGGTTTGATGCTTTGAGGAGCGATGTTGATGAGAATATTTTTGAGTTGTTTAGATTATTCTTCTTTGTTCTCAGAATGGTGATTGACATTGACATTGCAGATGTTAATCCCTCAGAGTTTATTGAGCATAAGACGCTGCTAGTTTTTTATTCAATTCCTTCTATGTTCTTTGATTTGAATTTCAGGCATGTTATCACTTTGAGGTTGCAGGGCTGGTCAGTGCAATTATGATGCAATGATTTCATTTGTATGATCGGAGTAGAGCAGCATCAGCATAGTGGAGTTTTTCAGAGATGGACATGGGACCCCGGGATCCTATATGTTTGGTGGGATCAGTTTGGAGTGTTGTGGCATTGCTTGACAAGCAATTTTGGGAAGGGCGGACTGTAATGTCCCCATTTTGGCCATACACTCTTCTTTTGGATTGAGCCTATTTCCAGAAATCCGTAGGCTAAGCTGAAGTAGAAAACTAGGGTTTCCTCTTTCAGATACTGCTCAGTTGGCGTTCAGAGGATGTTGTGCAGACTTACTATTTTTAGCAATTTGCTATTTTTAGCAAGTCTATCTTTTGGCAGTATCTATCTAGCAGCAATTCAATCATTTGCAGTTCAGTGTTCAGTTTGACTTTCTGATGGTTTTGAAGTTAACTTACTATTTTTGGCATTTGCTATTTTTAGTAAGTTCATTTTTGGCAGAAGCATCATCATCAACTTGGTTCAGTTTGGCATTTGTCAGTTTGCTATTTTTAGCAATTCATCAGTTGCAGCTTGGGCATTGTATTTGATTATCTCCTTGGACTGAGTTTCAGACTTAGTCAATTTTCATGTCTTGAAGTTGTACCCCACGCCTAGGCTTGATGACTTCAAGTTGTTTTAAAGAAGGGGACATAAAGGGGTCAAGTGAGCATTTAATTATTTAATAAATGCTTTATTGTTGCAATATGAAATGGATGCCTAAAGGGGCAATTGAATGATATTTTAATATTTCAAAAAGTGAAATGCTTAAAGTGGCGTCCCTTTTGGAAGTTGAAGTGATTCAACTTCTTGGAATTTGAAGAGTCTCTTGTTGCTTCATTTGCCAATTGAAACTTATATATTGCTGCTGTTTGAAGAGCTGATTATCCAATATTTTTATGCTAATGTTATGCTGTCAAAATGACAACTTGTTTAATACTTCGAGGGATGCTTACCTCCTAGTTCCAATCCAATTTCGTGTTTGAAATACAACACTTAGTTGGTCATTTGCTGTTCTCAAATCAGACTAGCAGATTGAGCTCAATAGTTGAACATTTTGATGAAATTTCTAGTTTTGAAGTTGCTGATACAGTCACAACTGAAGGTGGTTTTTGCATACAGCTTTTGGTATGAATTTAATTTGCTTGTGGGTACTTTTCCAATCCATTCCTACACCCGACCATCTTTGGAGAGTTTCAGATTTTAGTTTTAAGTTTATGATTTTTACTTGTCAAAATCGCCCTTGCTCAAGGCCGTACCATTCTGGAACATTGGGAATTGTGCTAAGAAAATAATACTCCTCATTTGTTGTTGTTTCTTGATCATGGAATGGGCGCCTATCTTCCAGGAGATCATTGCAACTGATTTCACATCATTTGGAGGTAATTTGACCAAGTTATGAGCATTTTATATAGTTTGCTGATCAGAATTTCCAGAACTCAGATTTTTATATCAGATTGCATTAGTTTTCAGTTTGGCCTTTAATTTATCATTGGGAAGTCAAAGAACATTGATAGAATACATTCTTCTCTTCTTGGCTTTATTTCCTATCATTGTAATAGTTGTATTTGCAGACTCTTGAATTGTAAGGTTGAGATTTAGTAGTACTAATCCAACCAATGTCATTGCTGCAAATTACTTGTTTAATTTCATATTAATTACCCCTGGATGGTTTACCGCCAGTGTGGAAGAACGAACATTTGATATATCTTTGTACCCACTCTCAAGTGGTGAATCCCCACTCTTAAGTGGATGCCCGCCGCAGCGGATGTATCACTCTGTCATATGTTAGCACCTCGCCCTCAGT
Source organism: Sequoia sempervirens (assembly GCA_007258455.2). NCBI lineage: Eukaryota > Viridiplantae > Streptophyta > Pinopsida > Cupressales > Cupressaceae > Sequoia > Sequoia sempervirens. The sequence continues at coordinate 16,056 of VDFB02010891.1, read as the reverse complement.
GGGATCTTGAGTGCACATTCTTGACGTTGAGTTTGCTTCAATTCAAGTTATTGTTTTGTAATTACTCCGCCATATGACAACATCTCTCCTTCCTTGGGATTGAGTGTGCATTCTTGGCGTTGAGATCTTTTCAATTTGGATTTAAATTTGGAGCTAACGCTAATCAAGTTGGCTAGTGCTGGTTTATGTTGTATAAATCTTTCGAAAAATTGGTTAGCATATTTCATGATATCAAAAATACACCAGCAGCCTAGGAGTATGAAGACACTCAGATTTTAAGATGGATTTGTAAAAAGTCACAAGAATTTAACGAAGGTCTTTTTCACTTTTGAGTAGGTGCCTATGAGCAGAAATTTATGAAGATTGGTACAGACTTATGAGCATATATTATTGAAGTTTATGAGCAGATCTTAAATGATATTATTGCAGATCTATATTCAGATGTGGGGCAAACTGACAAGTGTAAAAGGAAGGCATGCCAATGTAGCAGTCTTGAAGCAGCTTTTAAGCACATTATTGGAGCAGAATTTGTAACATTCATAAGGAAAAATTTGGAGCATACATTGCATTATTTGAGAGCTGATTGGTGAATGAGAATAAATGAAGATTTGAGAAAAAGAGTATAATGCAGATTTGGTAAAGTAATTAAATGATATCATCATGAAGTAAATCATTAATGTGAAAAGGAGAGGAAAAGTGGTATCAAACAAGAGATTTAACTGTCCATCATCCGTTGAAGAAGCAACATTGAAGGTGGAACATTATTCTTGAAGTTATTATCTTTGCTGAGTTAGGTGCTTGGCGAATAGGAGTTGGTGCTCCTTGAAGATTGGTGCCTACTAAATCAAAGATGGGAGTTGATGCTCCTTGTGGGTTGGTGCCTACTAAATTGTGAAAGTTGGTCATTCAAGTAGGTTGGTGCCTACATTCATTGTAATACTTATATAATTCATAAAGTACATTACTTGTACTGTGGTTTTCTCCCGTAAGGGTTTCCACGTAAAATCTTGGTGTCAACTTGTTCATATTGTGTGGAGTTTAAAGTTGATAAAAGTCGAGAGAGTAAAAGCTTGTTGATATACTGAGAGGGGAACTGATTCACCCCTCCTCCCCTCTCAGTATATCTCTGTGCTCTTCAATTGGTATCAGAGCAAGTTCCTTCTATAAAGCCTAACTGTTTGAAGGTAGATTGTGTGAGCACACATGGGAAAAAGAAAAGGAAATAAGGGAAGCAAGAATTCTAAGAAGAATATTGGTAACAAAACACAAAGTACAAAGGATAAAGTAATGGACAATGTTTTCATTGAAAGAGAAACCCATTCTATATGCAGTGATGATTGTATTGATATCATAGATGCCAGCAGCTGTGATGAAGTGGCACTTGGAATACTCATGGAAATAGAAAATGATGAAGTGATAAATGAAGATGACCTTGTACATGATATAAAGGAGAAACAATAGGAGAAGAGAACATTGAAGTGGTGAACTTGGAAAAAGATGATTCAAGCAATAACTTGAGCAATAAATTGGATGCAAAGAAAGTTCATTTTGACAAAAATCTCAAAGAAAGATTTGATGCTTGTGAAGAAGACTATGATGAAAGAGATAAAGAAGTAGATTTTGAGGAGGAACTTGAGTATGCCTATTGTAAGATTGAGAAACTCAAGCAGAAGAATTCAAGGCTAAAATCACAATGTCAAGAGGACAAGGAAACAAAAGAAAAATCAGAAAAAGTGATCATGGACTTAAAAATGGAAATCAAAGAGGCCAAACAAATTGAGGAAGAGTTAAGGAAACAGCTAAAAGAAAAGGTTCTTGAATGCGAGAAGCTAGAACTTGAGATCATCTCCATAAAGAAGGAATTAGAGAAATCAAATGAAAAATTTAATCAGTGCACTAAGTGTGAAAAGAGTAGTGAGATGTTGGAAAAGATAATCAACTCTCAAAGATCATCTTCCATCAAGTGTGGACTTCGGGTTGAAGAAAACAAAGAGGCTACCAAAGAAGAGTCAAATTCAAAGGCTGCAGAACCTCAAAAGAAATCGAGTGAAGAAAATCAGAAAGAACATGTTGATACACCAAAGGACTTCATAAATAAAGGCACACCTCCAAAAGTGAAAAATGCCACATTCAAAAAGCCTCCACCAAAGCAGGTGCATATAACTAGACATCATTATCCTTTCAATGGTTATTACTACAAGTGCAACAATTTTGGTCCTAAGGAAAAGAAGTGTAAAATACAAATAAAACATTGTGGAGAATGGAACAGAAACAGATATCATCATAGGTGGACAAGTAGAAACTATCATTCATATTATCCTCAAGATGTTATATGCTGCAAATGCAAGAACCATGGACACATAGCACTACATTGCGGATATGGGTTAGTGAAACCTCTTACAAAGTACAAGATAAAGAACACCATGATGAAACAAAAGGGAAGACCTGCTTTAGTGTGGAGAAAGAAACCAGACCAAGACTATAAGAAGAGTAAAGAGGATGAATCTAGTAGTATGCACTATGCACTCCATGCACAAGTGACATCCTCTAGTTTGTAAGGAGAAGCAGAATTTCAGGGGGAGTTAAGTATGATTTTATCCGTTAACCCCATGAAAAGAAAAATAAGAAGATGTGAAAAGAAAAAGGGTATAATTGTATATTCACATTTTGCAAGCATATGTTGGCAAAAGCAAATTGATAGTGAAAAGTTGGATAATTCTATTTATGTTCAACTTCATGGAGTTACCATTGATACCTTAGAAGACATGGATATATGATATGAATTCTTTCATCGAGAATATCAAGGTAGAAGGATTACAACAAAGACATAATGATGAGATGGAAAGTTGAAACAAGGAGGAAATGATTGCATTGGTGTCAAGGGAAAGGACCTTCAAATGAAACTACTTAAGAACAACTTAAGTCAATGAGCCTAGGTGTGGGGACCAAAAAGCACATTAGAAATATAAAATAATATAACTTAAGTTGTCAACTTTCCAATTCTGACTCCAAGAAAGCTAAAGATGCCTCTACATATACTGCCCTGCCAAAAATAGACTCTGAGTGTAGAATTGTTGCCAAACTGCATTGCCAAAAATAGCACTCACTAAAAATAACATGCTGCTAAAAATATTGACTCCAAACTCCGTTTGAGCACAAACCGCATAGTTGTCGTAACTTACTAAAAATAGTAAGTCCAAAAGTATCCTCTGATTGAAATGCATGTCTCACCCCTCTTAAGCTCTCTAAAAACCTAGAAAGACCCAGAAGACAAGCTGCCAAACTCCTACATGCAACCCCTGAAAACTCAAAAGGAAACCTCCTAGAAAATAGGAAACCCTAATTCTACCTCCGACTAGCCTACGTGCCTACAGGAATAGGCTAACGGTCACTGGAAAGCGTAGGGCTAAAAATGGGGACATTACAACTCACCCCACTAAACAAGTGGATTTCATTTCAGCAGTTTGATTCTTATGTAATCCTTACCACCGTATGCTCTCACCCCATAGACATTGGGAACTTAGTGATCAAAAAGTGGAAGGAAGTTGCTTATCATTGCTTTATGTTTTGGAGCTAACGAGTATAAAATTTCAAAAAAATTGAGGGTGCATATTGCAATGTCAAGATCCGATGATGGTTTTGAAACCTTCGTTGGGTTCTGAAGTGCTTGATTATCTTCATTTTGCTTGAAACCTTGGAAATTCCATAGTTGAAGCTAAAATTCCAATTTCATGGAGCTCAAAGCTTGAAAAGAATGTTTGATCGGGCATCAATGAGGTTTCTGAAACCTTGTTGGAGCCCAACATAGGTTTCAAGACCTACAAAAACTTATGAAACTCTAACAATAGAACCAAATAGCTTAAGTACTCAACTCCTTTTTCTTTAGTGTCGGCCTTTGATTAGGCTGTGGAAACCATTTCGGATGTCGACATAGTTTCGAAAACCTTAGAGAAAACCAACCGAAGAGGCATTGCTAAGCTTTAACATGAAGACGGCAGGATAATGTAAGGTTGTGACAACATGGGCGGAACCCGATGAGGTTCTAGAAACCAAGACAAAAGCCGCTACTTAATGACAAAGCTCTTTACAAAGATTTACGTAGTTTTCAGAGAGAAATTGAAAACTATGGTAACACATTGTCTTGGTACAACATAAAGTCTCCAAGAGAGCAGAAGTTGGTAGCCCATTTGAAGAAATTAAATTTGGATTCTTCTTGTAGAATTGTCCATAATCTTTTGGGAGGTGTGACGGAGGTGTGACCTGAACATTATTTAATAAACATTCAGATACATTTGGATTGTTGACAATAAAAACTGTAGTTTAATAGAATAAGGGGATTATCTAAAGTGTAATACTTTTACACATTTGGACTCTTCTTGAAAAGTTATGGAATTATAATAAAAAATAGCACCTCATTTTGAGTCTAAATGCAAATATTATGACCTCTGCAAGTTTCAAGACCACATATCCCATCTTACTAGTTTGACTAGGGTCAAATCCAGCACTGATAGGACAAAGTGCAGCTGATGGGTGTCTGCAGTTGAACTTGCCCCATACAGAAAAAAATAGCAGGGCAGAAGAGTTATCTGAGAAGAATAACAGCTTTATCAAGTATATTATCAAGGGTCTGCAAATTTTCTTTGGTAGTTGTGTCTTCAAAGTAAACTCACAAGTTTCTGTGCACAAACTTGGTACATGAGTCTCTGGCAAGTTACTAGCAAGGCAGGAAAACTGGCGAATTCAGCAAGAACCCAGTAGTTTGCAAACTATTATTGAATCAAAGTCAGGCAACACAATTCAGCCATTACCATTAGAATTAAATTGGAAAAAGCCAAATGGTTGAAGATGAGATAATAGAACTTCCATATAGTAGCCAAAACTAGAATCATAAACTGGGAACTTGAAGCAGCAGATAAACTTGGTGCACATGATACAAGAATCATGCGATTTTTTCAGTATAAGGAAATCAATGCATACAAAATTAATATTACTAGCATGATTCAAAGAACTTACAAAGCACAGAGGGAAAGCCACCAACAACGATCTTGGAAGTGCTGAAGTAAAATACCAATGGACAGGAAACACCTGGGCAGGCCCATAGATGAAAGGATAACTTTGAAATTCTTTCTCCTTCGAATATATAATTACTGAAGTAATTCAAGAAAATAAACTAATAACTGATGTTTTGAAGTGATAAACAAACAAGAGAAGCAGAACTATCATAATATAGATAACGAAGAAAGAGTTAACAAATTTTCAGTCATAAAATGTTGCATTACTCAGAATGTGCAATACTGGGACCCAAAAGAATTCATTTAAAATGTGACTAAACAATAATAGACGTGCATATACTGATTGTTATATAAAAAATATGATTTGATCTACATCTTGTAAAATTATAGAAAAAGAAGAGCAACTCTTGTGTTGATGAAAGAAGTGGTCCTTTGTTTTTTTGATATAGGCAAGAAGGGAAGAAGGGAGAAGGAAAAATGCAATCAATAGTCTACTTGGTCCCCGTAGTCACTTGGCTAAGGGCGATATTAAGGGACACATTTGGTCATCTCAGCTTGATATGGCTGTATTGTACTTTACAACCTTTCCTGCACATCTACAGAAAATATGTGTAAACATTCCCTGAGTACTAAACCAAAAACAGAAAATAGAATCTGGGAAGCATAACAGATAATTTGAGGAAAGGCTTTGATTACATATGTAGATGAGTTGTGAAAGCTATCTATATTAGACAAATATGTGGATATTTTAGGGCTAAGTTTATCATGGAACTATACTGTCTTTTTCTGAAAGCTATATCTGTGATGGATAGAAATGAAGAATTATTTGGTATACATCTATCATGGAATTTCAACATATATTTTCTTTTTCTTTGCTCAATTATCAATATTTTTATGGGGTGAAGAGGCACTTAGTCAGTGCCAAGTCAAGCTCAAGCTGCTTTTACAAGACAAATGATAAGATGCACATTGCCTGAAAAACAAGATTCGGGCTGCCAATATCTATTATAGAATCTCAGCATCTGTGTTTCCTTCAGCCTTGCACAATTTTCAAATTTACAATAGGGAAAGAGGCAACACAAGGCTGTAATACATATTTGAAAATTTTTGGCAGCTCCAAAGGTCAATCCAGTATTGTCCAAGAAATAGGGAAGGTGGGGGATGGGGAAGAAATAGAGTAAAACCATGTGGCTAATCAATGTTGAATAATATAAAGCATAGATGATAAACTTGGCTAACGGGTCCTCAAATGGGTACATTTATAGAATGCCATTAGTACATTTTCCGATCATTTTCACCTCATTTCACTGCCCATTCATCATTTTCTACTTTATTATAATTATGCTATGATAGTTTAATTTTTGGGGATTATTGATAGGATTTAGTAACTTTTGGATAGGAATTAACAAAAAATATTCAAAGTTGCTTGGTAATTGTTTCCATAAATAATCGATTGTCTTAGCATTTGTTCGAATATTCCATCATTCGTACACCACCTAGGATAGACTGTTTATTTTTGTTTAATTTGTTATTGTCTATTAGTGTGACATAGGATATGTTTGCATATTTGGTTAGACAATTGAACCTGTAAGTGCTATGTTAAAGCACAAAGTTCACAACTTTTCTGCCTATATATTTGGAGATTGTATTAAGTAAATTGATATGAGAAAATATTATTATTGATTTTCTCTGATATGGTATCAGAGCACTACAGATTTTGTGCCTATTATATTGTGAGTTGGAGATTCCTCCAGTTAAGGCATCACAATAGGAGTTAAGGACACCTATTCTATTGCCTTCGTTGTCTCACCGCTTCTAAGAGTTAACGAGTTTTCTAAAGATCAATCTTTGGAGTTCAAGATTGCAGATGAAGGGTTTGTTGGTTTGAACACCCATCGCTTAGAGTTCCAACGGCTATATGGATGTTTTGGAATGAATCGTCTTTAGCATTGAAGGCTTCAGAGAGCCAATGAGACGAGCTTATTCTGCCAATCTTGACCTTCCAGTAGCAGTAGAGGATTGGAGCATTTCCTATAGAAGAATGGCTTGTCAGCTCATTATTTCATCAGCAGATCGCGCACCTATTTATGAAGGCATTGCGAGATTTCATTGACCATTGATTTGGAGTCTAGGTAGCTATTCACTGTTTCAAACCAGAGAGAATATCATAGTGTTGTCAATGGCCATTTAGCATTGGAGGCGTAGTCTCTTACTCTTTGTTTTCAATCAGTCAAGTTGGGCGCTATGCAAATTATGCGGGCTTTGTGCTCAAAGAAGAAGATCAATCAGTCACTTGCTCAAGCTTTCAATTTTCTCCTTCCATGATTTAATCCTGGGTCTTTACATATGAACAAAATTGCAACAAGTTAGTGCTTTTTTGCCATGCACGATGTTTTGCACACACCACTCTTTGCCTGCGGTGTATTAGTCGATATGTGAGGAGGAGGACCACTCGATTGAAGAGTTTTGTGCCCCCGACTCTAGAGACAAGTCAGGCTGCCACTCTGTACATAATGTATTGGTGTTTAGTTCATCAACCGGCACCCCAGAAGGCAACAAATCCACGATCACAGCTATTCTACATAAGCAGCTACTCCTCACGTATTCATCAATGGTTACAAGAATGTTCTCTCTATTGCTATTGCTACAAACTATTCATTCCCACAACCACAAATCTATCAAGGTTTTCTTGATCTATTTTTAGAAATATTGATTAGTAATTATAAGGTCGATAATAGTTTTCAATTTTTTATTTTTTAGAAAAGTTAGAGCTTTTCTGGGATATTTAATCATGGTCTATTATTTCAAGAATCTCGTAGGTCCATAAACATAATAGTCTCGTTTGTATGAAGTGATGACATTGTCATAGGTGACTAGATAAAAGTGTCCTTATTTTCTTCAACTCAGTTGTGTTTTAATTATTGCATCTTTCCTATATTATTCTCTCCTCTGCAACATTATGCTGATCTGAGTGACGAGAAATAGGACAACACTTTATTTTGTTAATACAATGGCAGCCAGTTCTCCAAAATTCCTTCTTCCAGATTCTCATCCGCTGCGTGGAAATAACTATTCTACATGGAAGACCAAACTCAAAACTCAACTTGAGTTTGAAGAAGTTTGGGATGTGGTCAATGGAACCACAACAAGACATAAAACGGATGCTAATAAGCAGAAGAAATTTGATCAAGTCGACAGAAAGGAAAAATTGATCATTCTGTTTAGCGTGTCTGAAGAAGTTCAAACTTTCATCTAAGACTCGTCCACAGCCAAAGATGCATGCGACAAGCTCAAAATGATATATGAGGCAAAGAATTAGAATCAAATCCTGAATTTGCAGAGTCAGCTACATGCCATGAAGATGAAGAATAGAAAACAGTTAGAATCCTTTCTTAAAAGGATTGCTGAGTTGAGAGCTTCCTTACAAGCATTGGGAGAAACAATTGATGATGTTGTTTTGGTGCCTATTGTTCTATGGGCACTACCTTCCAGGTATAAAGTTTTTGTGACAACTTTGAATGTCACAGAGACAACACCCACTTTTGAGAAGCTTGTGAATCTACTCCAAAAAGAAGAATCTCTAAGGCAAGAACATGAGGAGGATCATGCCATGACCACTCTTCATAAAGGAAAGAAACCTATGAAGCAATTCAGTGGACCTCCCAAATCTAGTAATTCATCTAGATCTCAGAAGAAGTGTCCAATATGTGAAAGAGTTGGACATGTGAAAAGTTGTTGGTACAATTCCTTCAACAAAGGATCATCCAACAAACCACATCAACAAAAGTCATTTCAAAGTGGTAACACTCAATGGCAGCAGAAGAACGGACAGAAACAACATGGTAACATTGTTGAAGAAAACGACTCTCCAAAAGTCGAAGAGTGTGTGTTTTCAGCCCACACATCAGAGGATAGTTCACAGTCAACCTCCATTTCCTATGTGGACTCAAGTGCTACTAAGCACATGACCGGACAGAAGGAGTAGTTTCTCACATTAAAACCCCATCATGGTAAAGTATTGATATTCAAGGTATCACTGACATTTCCTTGCAATTTGGTATACATAGGTGTAGGCTCACTGAAGTCTTATATGTTCCTAGACTTACCAAAAATCTCTTTTTTGTTAATCAATTTCTTGATCACAACCTAAGGATAGAGTCTGATAAAAATAATGATAAAAAGGTAATGCCTAATCCGTGATAAGTCTAAAAGTGCAAAGATTGTTGCAAGTGCTACAGAAATTGGTAAAATGTTTAGACTTAATACAATTGCCAATAATCAAACTTTAGTGACTAAGGATAGTGATTGTTACACCCCGATTGTATAGCTACTAAGCTATTAGTACTGCATAGGGAATAAATGATTGTAAAAGAGAATTCTTGCACCTTGTCATCAATATGAGTGTTTTACATTTAATGGTTGTCTCATTTCATGTTGTTTCAATTGATGTTATTCATGGTGAACTACTACATAAGGAGGTTAATGAATCATGTTGATTTATCTTGTGAAGTTTATATATACTGCTATTATTGTGAACGTATGACTGTCGCAAGTTTATGTTAGTGGATGCAGGTATGTGAACCATTCCTCTAGGCGGAGGGGAAATATCACTTGGGAGAGGGGCTTGATCATTTAACCGGTAATGTTGACTATCTGAGCATACACACACATCATTATAGGTTGGGAGGAACCAAGTCAGTTATGTTGGTCTTGATAAGTCATCCATGGGCTTTAGGAGTCTTGTTTACTTCTTTGTGCTTTGTGAGTGATGTTTATTTGTATGTCTAACTTACTGTATTACAATCATTATGAGCATAATATGAATGGATAAGTAAATAGGTTCAATGGGTATGTATACACATGTATATAGTATATACACGTGTCCATACATATAAACATATCGATACAGACGTATGATCGGCAGATGGATATGCTCATACGTAAGTGTCAATGTGATATACATACACATACATGTACACTGAAGTATATACAAGTATGTACATGTATATATATACACACGCTACCTATTATTTGTGGATATAAATAATATTATGTTATTATTGCCTGGTAATTTACATATACATGTATATATGTACATATCGGATTATGATATGGTTACTAAACGATATATACTTAAATACATATATATATATATATATATAGTTTAATATTATAAATCTCTTAAAGTGGATAAAAGATTATATCTCACCTAAAGTGAATATTAAAGTCTAAACTATGGAAAATCGATGAATATCTTTCAACCGATTATTAATCACTAACCATTAATCGGGCTATTCTTATTTTGATAAATTTAAATCATTGAAACATAGGAAATCGAAATATTTCCTACCACTTGAAATATTAATGTCTCAAACTATTGGAAATCAAAATATTTGCTTTTCAAACTATTGAAATGCTAATGCGTGAAAATGAAAATATGGCGCTGAGAAATATGCGCCTGAGTAATGCGCACCTAGAAGTTTGAAAGATTCAAACACAGTTATGAGATGGGTCTGAAATATTCCGAGCCAATTTTTTTTTGTTTTTCAATGATTCAGATTACAAATTACAAGCATGCACCCGTTAAGGTTAGATGAGAAAACCAAGAACGTGCAGGAAGCAACTCTAACCAGAATGGCGCCGATGATGGCGAGCATTGGTCAGAGGATCTAAAGAGATTGCTTAAGCTGTAACTCTAACCAGAATGGCACCGCTGAGGGTGAGCATTGGTCAGAGGGTCTTCTAGTCTAGTTGCAGAAAGAACTCGACGTCAAGTATGTGCTACCCAATCCAATGCGGAGTGAGGGGCGACCATATGACGGAGTGAATACAAGCAAATACTGAAAGAGAAATACTGAGAAATGAAATTACTCGACACCCAGAATGTGCTTGCTCATCCAGAATGGACAGTAGCGACCATAGGGCGGAGATCTAACAATTACAATAACTTAATTGAAACTGAGGATTACAACCAGATTCGGATAAGAAAGAAGACTGCCAGTACTACTGTCAGTTTGTACAAAATAATAAGAATTTGCCTGCCAATATCTCTTGAATTTAAAGGACCAGCATTACACCACAGAGAAGCACTTTTATCAAGTTTAGAAATGACTAACCCCAAATGTTTTCGGAGGTCAAGAGAGTTTTTTCTGTTTTTGTTTCAAATCTGCTCAATACAATAATATGACAGCAATATATAGATCTACTCAAATGCTCACAAAACCCTAATGACTTGCTCAAATGACGAGATCTCTATTGCACAACAATTCTAACAATATGGCGCTCAAATTTATAATATGAAACCAACTCAAAATGCCCTTAATGAATAATGCACGATTTTCAAAGCAAGTACAATAGTATGGCCTGCTGAGAAATTCGACTCCCTTTTAAAAATTGATGCATCCAAAATAAAACCTGCAACTTTAGACAATGAAGCGCCTAGGCCTAACAAAGAGATATGAAAAGTACCCAGAACTAATTTTTTGTTTTTTTCAAGCTATGAGTAAAACATGCAATCTGCTGTATGAAAATGCAACTTAGGAAACCTCTAATATGCAGAAAACAGAAAACTAAATGATTACAATGATGCTTATAATGCACGAACTCAAATGCAACTCACAGTACAATAAATCACCGCTAGATGTTGTCTTGCAAACATGAAACGATGCCCAAACTAGGAGGTCTTCATCCCTCGAAGCAATCCAGAATCAATCCGGCAGCATAACGGTGTATTTTTCCAAGATGACCCAAATGATGCACAAGACTCCCCTTTTATAATTTCTGCTTGACTTCACGAAACCCTAGAATCTGTTTTTAGGTCAAAACCTTCATCTCCTCAAGAAGGCGTACTTTCTCTTTAAGGCATTAAGAATTGATATTTTAATTAAATATCATCTTTTGAAATATGCGCCCCTCAATCCTTTGTTTTGACTTAGGTAAATATTAAATCATTTCTCAATGAGGGCGCCACCCTCAAGGACCCACCTTTTAAACACAACATTAAGTCATTAAGTCTAAGCCAAGGGTCAACGTTTAATTATAATAATTAAAACGTGACTTTTTTAATTAAATGACTTAACTTCTCCTTTCGCAAAGGCCCTGAAGTCAAAACTGAGCAAAACAACTGACCCACTGAAGCAGGAAGTCAACCGAGCAGAACTCATCTGGAAAGCTGCTAAAAATAGAATTTACTAAAAATAGTAAATTCCAAAAGGTGCTTTGAATGCTGAGACGAACATACCACTGCGAAGCCCTCTGAAAACCCAGAAAGAATCCGCCATTAAAACTGTCATCTCCGAACAATGACCTCCTCAAAATTAGGAAACCCTAATTTTAACTTCCGACTAGCCTCCGGGTTCCCAAGGAAAGGCTAACGGTCACTGAAAATGTCAGGCTTGAAAAGGGGACATTACAGTCCGCCCTCCCCAAGATTGCTTGTCCTCAAGCAATTGCAAACTAGGATGCTGCAATATTTCATCACTTTCCCAAGTTGCATCCTCCATAGGCAAATTCTTCCACTTTACCAAACATTCTCTGATAGTTCTATTCCTCAAGGAACGTTCTCTGACATCAAGTATCTCCTCGGGAACTAGAACCAAATGTCCTTCTTCATCCAACGGTGGCAACTGTGAAGAAGCAACTACATTGTGTCCAAGTGCCTTCTTGAGGCGAGACACGTGGAAGACGTTATGCACTCTGCTATCGGAAGGTAGCTCTAATTCATAAGCTACAGCCCCAACCTTTCTGATGACCCTAAATGGTCCATAGAAGCGGGGTTTGAGCTTCTCAGCTCCACTCTTCTTGAGAGTAGACTGTCTATAAGGTTGTAAACGGAGATAAACCATATCCCCAACCTCAAAAGAACGCTCTACCCGCCTCTGATCAGCATACAACTTCTGCTGATTCTGTGCAATCTGCAAATTATCCTTCAAGGATCTCATTATGTCTTGACTATGCTGCAACAAATCCTTGGCTAATGGTGCTTTGCTGTCACCAAACACCAAATCTGCAAAACTAGGTGCATCATACCCATATAGTGCCAAGAAAGGAGACATTTTGATTGACATATGGAAAGTAGAGTTGTAGCAGTACTCGCCTATATGCAGCCACTTAACCCAAGCTTTTTGTTGTTCTGACACATAGTTTCTCAAGTAGCCTTCCAGCCACTTGTTCACCACTTCTGTTTGCCCATCAGTTTGGGGGTGATAACTCGTGCTTGGAGTGAGCACAGTACCACTCATTCTGAAAACTTCCTGCCAAAAGGTACTTAGGAACTTGCTGTCCCTATCACTTACAATATTCTTTGGCAACCCATGCAGCCTAAACACTTCTCGAAAACAAATCTGCAACTTTAATGCAGAAAAAGCACCGTAATGGCACAAAGAAATGAGCAAACTTGGAAAGACCACAACTACCACGTGATACAATCCTTCCCTTGGGCCTTGGGCAACCCAAAGGATGAAATCCATTGCTTTCCCCATTTTGATTGGGAATTAAAAGTGGTTGCAGCAAAACCGGCTGGCAAAGTATGCTCATTTTTATTTGCTTGACAAACAGGACATTCCTGAATGTAGCGTTGAACCTCCCTCTTCAAACCTTCCAAGAAAACCTTTCTCGGATCTGCCTATAGGTCTTGAAAAAACCTTGGTGACCAGCAACTGGAATGTCATGAAAATTCAAAAGAATCTTCTTCTTGAGCTTAGAATCAGCCACCAGAAAGATTCTTCCCTTATACTGAATCAATCTCTCAACCACCTGGTACTTTTCATCATGGAAAGTACCTTCCAGAATGCTGGTTGCAAACTGATTTTTTGCATAATCAGCAAGCAACATGTCTCTCCAATCTGCAGTAAGCTCACACAATGAGCTAAGATGAGGCCTTCTGGAGAGAGCATCGGCCACGACATTATTTTTTCCTTTGACATATTCAATGTCAAAGTCGTAAGCTTGAAGCTTACTCACCCATTTTTGTTGCCTCTCATTTAAATCCTTCTGGTGCATAAAATGCTTGAGGCTATTGTGGTCTGTTTTAACCACGAACTTATTCCCCACCAAGTACTGCCTGAACTTGGCTAATGCATGCATAATGGCAAGCATTTCTTTGTCATAAATCGAATAGGATCTTTCCACACCCCTCAATTTTCTGCTCTCAAACACGATAGGGTGTTTGTCTTGCATCAGGACAGCCCCCACTCCTTCACCTGATGCATCACATTGCAGCTCGAATGGCTTGGAGAAATCCGGAATAGCCAAGACTGGGCACGAGCTCATGATCTTCTTGAATTTATCAAAAACAATTTGAGCCTTTTCTGACCAAGCAAAGGCTCCCTTTTTGGTGAGATCAGTAAGGGGAGCAGCATTCTGTGAATACCCTTTACACTCCGGGATAAAACCAATAATGCACTCCGTAAAACCTTTCAACCGAAGCCAAGCTCTCGTGAGGTGGCTAATCAACTACCGCTTTGGATTTTTCCTCGATCCACCTTTACTCCCTCAAAGAGATCATTATGTGACCAAGGTACAAGAACTCCACCATTCCACCACATTTGGAAGCTTTAGCAATAAGCTCTCGATTCCATGATACCGGAAAGCACCTCCTCCAAGTGCTGAGGAACTCTCCCACCGCCTTGGTCAGATCGAATGTCATCAAATGTCCTTCAGACCCATTCGAAGACACTTGCCTGCATCTGAATACAGCCAGAGCTGCTAGTCAACCCAAATGGCATGACTAAGAATTCAAATGGCCATGAAGTGACATCTGAAAGCTGTTTTTTCCACATCTGACCCCCTCATTCGTATCTGATGGTAACCCGACCTCAGATCAATCTTCGAAAATAACTTAGCCCCATGTAGCTCATCAATGAGCTCATCTATTCTGGGAATGGGGTATCTATTCTTGATGGTGCTTTGGTTCAAAGCACGATAGTCCACGCACATGCGCATGGTACCATCCTTCTTTTTCACAAGAACCACTGCAGATGCAAAGGGGCTCTTGCTTGGGCGTATGAAACCCATCTCCAAGAGTTCTCGGATATTCTTCTCGATCTCATCCTTTTGCCTCTTCGGATACCGATATGGAGTTGTGATCACCGGTTTAGCTCCTTCCTTGAGCTCTATGATGTGTTCTGAACCTCGATCAGGAGGAGGTCCCGGAGGTAAATCAGCAAACACTTTACTCTTTTTGGTGAGTAAAGATTTGATATCAGGAGGATGCTCTACTTTAGTTTCAGCTGGACTCGCTGGAAGAATCATGCACTCAGCAGCCCACTCCACTTGATCATGACGTATCAACTTTGCCATCCTCTTGAATGATACAATCCGAGGGCCACCATTTGACATTCCTCTCAACACCACCTTCTTCCCATCGGATTGAAACTTCAACTCCATAGTTTGCAGATTTAGAGAGATCTCTTCGAGAGATCGCAGCCATTGAATGCCAAGGACAGCATCCGTATCTCCAATATTGACCACATAGAAGTCATCCTTGACTTCGTAATTGCCCAATTGCATTGACATGTTCGGAATCCTCTTGGTGCATGAGATGTGAAACCCATCCGCAACCATAACTCTGAACCCTTCAAAGTCTTCTGCTTGCAATCCTTTCTTTGCCACCACAACTTCGTCTATGAAGTTATGTGTTGCACCAGTGTCAATCAAAGCAACAATACGCTGCCCTTTGATCATTCCCCGAACTTTAAAGGACTCATTCTTTTGGAAGCTCGAAAGCTTAGCCAATGTACCACCACTTTCTTTTTCACCTTCAGACTCTTCTGGAGTATTTTCTTCATCGCTGTCCTCAAAATCAGCTTGCTGATCAGAAAAATCAGAATTGCTTTCATCAGCTGTATAGAACTCAATTTGATGAATTTTAGCACCCTTTGGGCACACATGATCTTGGGACCATTTTTCCCAACAATGGAAACATAACCCCTTCCTTCGGAGTTCATTGATAGTCTCTGGATCCAATCTTGAGCCATGAGGTTTCTGTGGTTTAAACTCCTTATGATGAGGCTTCCGATGAAACTTTTTCCCTCTATCCCCTTTG
>VDFB02010890.1:0-13040 GCA_007258455.2 Sequoia sempervirens | reverse complement strand
TCTTCATTTGAGATTTGATCTTGTTCATCATCACTCCACCATCTTCATAGCATTTTCATCATCTAAGCTTATCAATCAAGGATTGGGAAAGGGTCACTAGCACATGTGACACCAATCCACTATGAAATAGATATGTATCTTGTTTCTTTCATGCTTTCAATTTAGTTTGATTTGCTATCATGTTTAGGAAGCATTTTGCATTATTTCATAGGAGTATTTTGATAAATTTGTAAGTCATTAATCCATGCTTGAAGTATAGTGTTTGCAGATTTAAAAAGGTACTCACATATGGCGCTAGAAGGAGGGCTATCATTTTAAAAATGCATTCTTTGGTTATGATATTTTTACTAGCCTGAGTTATCCCTGTTTTTAACATTATGTGAGTTTTGATACAAAGTCAGCAAAATGTACATTCCCCAATCAATGGGTCTGTGCATTTAAAGGCTCTGTGTTAGATATTAGTTTCAAGACTGGTGTAACAATTGTTAGAATCTTCAATGGTGAGTCATAGTCCACCGAATGAATGTACACAGCAATGAAATAACTTTGAAAGGACTGTATTTGTTATCTAACATTTTCATTGTTCCTAAATAACGAAGGGAAGGATATGATATTCAAAAAAATTGTATCGCTTGATGATGATGTCTCTTAATATTTCATTCCTTTTTGGTTATTCATACTCACGTATTTCGTTTAAAGCCAAATTCTTGCACTAAATATGCTCGACTGCCATGCTAACCTCCTGCAGATTTCTAAGCTCAGGCAGTAGTTTGTCACTTACTCCAGCTATGGATCTCTCAACTAGATGAAAGGCATTTAAAGGCCCACGCAGCTCTTTTTAGCTATTGCATGACTGATTTCTGTGGCCAAAACATCCATCACACGCTCCCTTAGAAACATTATTCAGCCCATAAAGCAGACCATGGTTGAGTCAAATACATGAACAACAGCATGGTGCCCACCGTCTGAGTTTGCAAGGATCAGATTTACCAAGGAAGCTAGAGACTATGTAGCAGCAACATTCACATTTGGGGAGTATCTGTTGATGAAACCAAATTTTATTGCTTGATGCGTGCCACTAGCTGGGACTGCGCCTTCATTCATACATTAGATAGAAGTTAGAAGTGCTGCTTGGTGCACCGCCCTGCAACAAAACCAGTGGCAAAGAAAATTCTACGGTGTAAGGAATAAAAATAAAAAATAAAAAAATGCGCTGCTGGTAATAGCATTAATTATTCTAATCAGAATGCTTGTCTTTCTGTATGACTGAATGACGAGGACTCTCCATTTGAATAGAATTGTTAGAAAAGCTTATAACCTCATGTTTTATTCAACTGATATAATCGTTGCTGCTATTATCATTGATATAATTACATAATGAAAGCTAAACAACAGTCAATAATCGAACTACATTGAAAGATTGTACTATTCGAATTTAAGATGATCATGACACTCTGATTTGATGCTTTTTTAGTGTTCAGATAAAAAGCACTTTTGTAGCTAGGTGGCGCGATTTTCTGAGGGCAGGCGCATGTCTTACCAATTTCTCATTCCATTGTTAATACTGCTGTCTTTCTCATTAATATGGCTATTTCTTTTTCTCATTAATATGGCTGTTTCTCAGCAATAGCGGCAGATCTATACAAAACAATTGCTTTTGCCTAAAAAGTTTTCATATAACTCGTTTTATGTGCAGCTTGTAATCATCAAGTCTCTCTGCCTGCGTTGAAATTATTGTAGATTTGCCTTGATTGCTGGCCCGTTTGAGGAGTCGTTGCAGCTACACACAGTCGCCACTTTGCATCATGTATTAATTCAATCCTGCTTTATCAATACAATCAATTTGCTTCCTTGACCGATTGCCAAAAGATGGTACTTTAGAAAATATGTCATAAATGTGTTATAAGATCACTACATGTTTCTCGTTGTAACTGTGTTGAAATCTCATTTTCCTGCACTTGAGAACCCTTGTTGGCAGGCGCTACTGTAAGTTCAACAACAATATATTTGCCATGGAAGATATTGAAGAACAACTAAATACGCAGATATCATGATTATAAATCCTATGACTGTACATTCCTTTATTTATCATATCTTGACTTAGGCACAAAGATTCGACAAGATTGTCTATGATTTATGTTTTGAATACAGATTTGGATACGGATATTTTAATAATAATATTTTGGTTGTCTACTCTCATAGATGTTATAGACATTATCCTGCTGACGCAACTATCATCATTATTATTATTGTCAGAGAAGAAAGTATGGGCGCCTTGAACTTTGTGAATTTTTCCCTGTAAAGCGTATCTTTTTAAATCAATCTCTGACTTTTCTTTCAATCTCTGAATTTTCTTTTACAGTACGAATCAAGTGCAGGGTTGCAAAGTTAACTCATTCAAAATCTACAGAGTATTTTGGATCTACACAGCGCAAATGAGCAAAGAGGAAGCAGAGAGGGCGGTGAAAAGTGATGGAAATGAATCTCGTGAAGATTTTGGAGTAGCAAGGAGAATGATATAAGAGCATACCAAGCAAATTTGAAAAAGTTGACATTCAAACTTGAAACCCAAAAAGCATTTTTTAATGCTTGGAGAGCTTGCCTTGTGCCTTAATTTTCTGTTTTAGGCTAGCTCATTTTGATTTTGGGCTTTTAAAACGAACATTACCTAGGCTTTCAAATTTCATTGTGAAAGGGTTAAATTTGAACCTTAGAAATTGACTAGATTTCATTTTGGGTTCTAAAATTGAACAAGCAATCCTCACACTTCATTTTGGTGCTTAAAACGAATTCACAATTGCTTTGAAGGGTATAAAACGAACAAGTGTTTGATTTGAGTGATTGTCTTTTGAGTGCGTATCCTCTCCCCTTGTGCTTCGTGCGATCTAGGGTGCAAGAGAAACACTCAAAATACATTTTATTGTTTTCTTTAAAACACTTCATTTTGGGCTTAAAATTGAACATCTGTATGGAGTGCGTGAGTAGGGGCATTTTCGCCAGAGATCTCTCTTCTTTGTGCCATCAAAGATCGCATCGAAGTTACGGATTGTGTCTTTGCTCGCTTTTGTTTATCTTAGAGGGCCTGCCTTGGGGAAAAGTACTCACCCAAGCGACGACTCAACCGGTAACACTCTAAAGCCAAGAGTATTTCCAGCCGGGATATAAATGAGGATTTTGGTTAAACGCCATAATCACGCGGTTGGCTCCGACAAGATGGATCCGGAAGGGGACTCTTGCCACGTTGGGTCAACTCCTACGAACGGAAAGTCCTTACTAGAACCTATGTGTTAGAATTTGCCAAAATCCTTAATCTGTTTGTTGGTGCAACGTCGCTCGGGTCGCCTCCAATAATTTTAATGCGTTTTTAGTAGAGATGGAAAGCATGCCATGGGAGCCATGGGTGTTGATGCTTCACGTTCCGTGATAAGTGAGTGCCATGGAGGGGAGCCGCTGGGGTCAAGCATCTAACCATCCGCCAAAAGTAGGCGTAGGGCCGGACTTGTCCAAGTGGGACTCAACAAACATTGTCTTACACATCCATAGGGTTTGTAATTTTTCTTTTTGTTTGAAAACACAAGCAGGTATTCGAAAACATTTTGCAAACAAACATCCAACATGGTTCTCAAAATTTCAAACCCTCTTTACACAAATATCATTGACTCAATCCATATGTTACCGCTTTCCCTCGATTCACGTCAGAGGTTCCAAGCATTGGATTATATCTCACTGTCTTTGAGTAAAACAACAGCTAGGAAAACCCTTGCCTTAAGTTCATTGAATTTCCACATGCAACATCTTGTGGGTTTAAAGACTAAGACATTGGTACATCTTTAGTTTCAAACTTTAATCAAGAGTGTGTTTGTGGTAAAATAATACACTAAGCAAAGATAACAAATTGGACCCCACACATGTGCTTGATATCTCTTGGTCATATTGGTCTTTTGATTGCTCTTAGAGAAAAGTGTGTTCTTCAATACCTTGGCCTAGTCAACAAAGTCTCTCTAGGTCTCTTAGGATCAAATCAAACATCCATCTCAAACATTTATCAACCCATCCATCCAAACAACTTTAAGAGCTTTGAAAACATCATTACCTAGACTTGGGTACATTTCCAAACCAAATCAAAATCATTTGTTTAGTTAGGTGTGTTTGGATGAATCCTTCCATGCACACTTAGTTAAATTATCAACCATCCTTTGAACAAGTTCACCCTAAAGATCACATCCAACATCTTAGGGTTTCAAGTTCATCATCCGCATCAAACAATCAAAATCAAGCCCTAAGTCTAGCATTGATCCAAAGCTCTTAAACGTTCATCACTCATCATTTACACATTTCATCCTCCATCTCATCATTGGTCCTAAGAATCTTAGAAGTCACTTTCATAACAAGGTCAAAACACAAGAGGAACATGGAATATACACTTGATCCATACATCTTGGGTAATCCAAATCAGTTGAAACTTCAAAGCCTTGCAATGCCTATCAATTATCAAAGTCCATACATGGGATCATTACCTTCGACAAATGTCAATGGTACAACAAGTGTGAGTATGCCCAAGTCAAAGTTTGGAACACATTTCCCAATGATAGATCTAAGTCCAAACCTACAAATCCACCAATCGAATAATCAATGCATGAGCCTTGAAACGAACAATGTCATTCCACCAAATCCCTACAAACCAAATGTGGATGTACCAAATGCATTTTTTTGAAACATGAATCCTA
The DNA here is from genome assembly GCA_007258455.2 of Sequoia sempervirens. Lineage (NCBI taxonomy): Eukaryota > Viridiplantae > Streptophyta > Pinopsida > Cupressales > Cupressaceae > Sequoia > Sequoia sempervirens. The sequence continues at coordinate 8,313 of VDFB02010890.1, read as the reverse complement.
ACTCGGAAACCTTTGGAAAAATGATTCCCAATACCAACATTGTTCATCCTATCATGCCAAATCAGAACATTATCCAAAGTCAATTTTCACATAATCCCATTCAAAAATAGCAAGCATGCATGCCAAAACTACTTGAACACAAGCCAAATCAACTATCTCAAGTGAGTCAAAATCAAAATCAAGAACAAATTTGGCGAGATCAAATTGCCGAACTTTCCAAAACAGTTGAGGCATTGCGCCAAGGGAAATCTCCACCACCATTACCTACATCATTCCTTGGTTTAGGGCTTCCCCCTTTACCTAACACCAATCACGCCATCCAAATCAATCCACCTAACGTCAATCAAACCATCACGTCAAATCCTTCGAGTATACCATCGACATCACACCAATGGATGGTATCTAATCAAACAACATTGATCCCAAATCAAAATACGGTCTCCCAAGGGCCTATCACCTCGGTCAATCCAACCATCACTATCCCTTCAATCATTCCAAACACCACTATCACTCCCATCACATCTCAACCCCTCACTACCATGATCGCTCCGAGCGTATCTCAAACACTTGTCACTACATCCAACACAATTTCAATCCCACCACCACCACCATTGCGACTAAGCCAAGTAAGCAATTACAATGCTTCATTCAAAGCATACCAACAATTGCTCCAACAATATCAAACAATTCGGCAAGCGCCTATAGGCACGCAGGCTTCTCAAGCTTCACAGCAAAATCAAGCTCAAACATCGCTGCAACAACAACAAGCAACACAAGCTCAAGAAGTGAAACAATCCTCTCAAGCTACCCAACCAACACGAGCACAAACACAACAGATGACAACTATTGAAAACAAGGATCAAGATCAATCTATCACTGAGCACATGTTTACTTCATCCAATGATCAAATCGACAAATGTCAAGAGTCACTTTTGAATCACGATCAAAATCCACCAACAAAACTCGACAATGAGCCAATTCAAGAAATGTCAACATCGTTTGACCCTATGGTCAAAGACATTGAAAATCTCTCCACCACAATTGTCGAAAACAATGATCAAAACCTCTCCATCGAGGAGCACATTGACGATGTATGTACACAATCCAATGATCAACTCACGATACATCAAGAGCCACTCTTTAGTGATCTATTTCAAGGAGTGCTAGGACTATTTGATCCAATTGACATAATGCATGATCCGTTGACCAATGATCATATTGAAAATGTCTCTACATCGCCTTATGAGTTAGAGGACATATCTCAAGAAGTTATTCCAAAGCAAGATCAAAATCTTTCACTAAGGTCTAGCAATGGTCATTTTCAAAACATGTTGATCCCCTTTGACCTCATGGTTACAGATGTTGAAGGAACCTTGAACTTGACCATGCCTAATGTCGACATCCAAGAACCATTTATAAGCAATTCATCCTTTGGAACTGATCCATGTCAGGAACTTGATCTAAAGCATGTTGAAAGCAACTCCGAAATTAATCAAGATCAAGAATTTGTATCTTCAAGATACTACAATAATCTAATGAACACTCTCTTATCCATGCAAGATGATCATATCCACATAGCACTTACTCCTCCATCTACCCATGAGATGCTTTCTATGGATGGACATGTAGATGATCTTCATTTAGAACAAGATTTTGTTACACAAAAGGAGCAGATTCTTAACTCCTACAATCAAATGGAGTTGTCAACATCAGGATCAAATATGTCCCAAACTCAGATTGAGGACATCATGAATAAAGATATCCATCATTATCCAAAGGAAACAAGGCAGATAGAACATCCAGAGTTAGCAGAGCAGCAAATTGAAAGAACGTCAACTACGGAGGTCATTTGTCAGAGCAGGTTTACTGAAAAAGATATCTCAAAACAAGCAGAATCAAGGAATGAAAGTGATACTATCACTATACTGGGGGCAACTTCGTCTCAAACAAACGTCAACATAGGGAGCATGAAGAGTCCTTATGATGAAGCTAGTGTCAATACTACAACCAGCCACGTCATGAATCATCATCCACCCATCATCCCATCCATGAATTGGGACCAACGTCAAAAGAAAGATTTGAATCAAAGTACGAAGAATGTTATCAAAGAAAAAGAAGCTGATAAGCATAATGGACAAATCAAATACATATGGATACCAAAGAATACAAAGAAAGATCATCCCTATCAAACTCCATCAGTCAAAGAAACTATGGGGCAAATAAAAAAGGGAAAGTATCCATCAAAGATGTCCGCAAAAGCAAAAGCAAGCTTTTCAAGCGACGTACAAAGTATATCAAGCGGTTGGTCCTAATTCCAACACACTTCCGTATCCACCCATCATTGCTCATCTTCCCAAGTTTGGAGAGTCAAAGGTTCCAAACTGTCAACCAATCCATCTCTTATCCCTAAATGCACTCCATCCACGCCTCCACGCATGATATCCAATTCTCATATTGACCATGTATTGGCAACGACCCTTCATCATAAAGATTCAGAAGGCACTTTATCGCGATGTATGCACGGAGACAAAGTTAACCCTGGTATCGACGAAGCAGATCAAGAATCCCATAAATTGTATTCAAGTGCACATATCTTAGCAAAGCAGCTCCTTCAGGCAGGATATCGATGGCACATTATGACAGGGGCATCTACGTCAACACCACCAAGTGGTTCAGTATGAATCTTTCAGAAAAATACAAAAAAATGAAAAAAGCAAAAAAATCCAAAAAAAAAATCAGAAAAAGGATTGAAAACAGTAAATATAAAAATCGTCCTCTAGTGAAAACCACTACGGTGGCGCTTTGGGCAAGACCATGATAAAAACCTGGCAAACAGGCGTCATGTGTAGAATCGAGCATCTACGTGTGCCAGTTCAGATGAAAGCATCTCATCCCATCCATAATAAATCGAGCATTCAATCCATCTCATCCATAATAAATCCATACATCCATGAACCATTTATCCAATCCATTTGCATATATCTGCATCCATCATCTTAGCTATCTTGATCTTGATACAATTTTGGGGCACGCTTTACGCTTGCTTACGGTAAAACATCTTGATATGGGTCATTTTCATTAATCCTATCCTATGCAGCATATCTAAGCCATGAAGCATTATCCAAATGAGCATTCGTTATTCAAACACCTTATCTTATCGCAAGATAATCCTTGGCATCCTTTGCGTACTTACCTTATCCATCCATCCATACACCTATCCAAGTATCCATCCATTGCATTCCATACATTGCTAGACATTGGGGGCAGATATGTACATCTTGCTTCGAGAATAAATCTTGGTCTATGTCCTCCGACTTATGTGGCGATCCGAACATTGGAAAACATGAAATCAAATTGGTCCACCACTGTTGAGCAAAAATCCGAAACACTAGCCCATGGCATATTTTGACGAGAACATGTTCCTTATCAAGCTTCATCTTTCATCAAACATCAATTGATATCAGTCACATCTAAGCTGCATGTCAAACGTCACATCAAATCATCCAAACATCTTTTGTTCCAAACCAAGCTTCATCAAACATGATCAATCAAATCCAATCAAAAAATCATCATCTTGGGGATATCTTTCCCAATCCTTGTGTTGCTTAACACTATCCTTGCATTGTCGTGTATCCTCGACAATGTTATCATTATCAATCCTGATCAATCCAGTCCTTGCATTGATGTGTATCCTCGACAATGTTATCATCATCAATCTTAATCAATCAAATCATTGCATTATTGTGTATCCTCAACAATGTTATCATCATCATCAATCCATCGACCCGATCAATCAACCTTAGCTTGGTTTGCAGTTAAATCCATAAACAGGGCAATGATATCATCACACATGTCATCAAAATCATGCGAAAATCCAAAAACATTCAAAACATATCAAAATCCAAAAAACAGTCAAAAAGCAGAAAACATCAAAAACATTGAAATCCGAACTACGTTGTCTCTGAGCTTAAACGTAGGCAAGGCTAATCTTTGATCAACCCCCGAGACATCAAAATCCAAAAACATTCGAATCACATCAAAAATCCAAAAACATTCAAAAAACATCAAAATCCCAAAACATCGCAAAATCCAAAAACACCAAAACAGCCTCAAAACATTTCAAAACGTCAAAACATCCAAATATTTGAAAAATCCACCCGCCTCTTCGCATACACCCAAAATAATCAATCATCCATAATAAACTGATCGTCATCTCCATCCTTTGGCAACACAAACAGAAACAATCACAACAGTCAACAAATGCAAGCTTCAATTGTAAAATCAAAAGCAAACAACAAACCTCTAAAACAAAATCAAACTCTTGATCAGTCGCAAACATGTCAGTCGACCTTATATCAACAGCCTATCAATCAACTTATCAAACCATCATCATCCTATACAATGCATGTCCTAGGATATATCGTTCACAATGGGCATCATCATGGATATCACCTTGATTCTTATCGCATCAAAACAAACCCTTGGCTAGAGGTAAGGAAGAACATTGGCTTGTTTGTACTTGATCTTTCTTTTGATTATCTCATTGCGCTCATTCCAAGGAACCCTCGATGATATCCTAACAAAGGATTTAGAGAAATAGGAATGGGGCAATGATCATTATCTTTTGTATGTTGTGCTTGTTGGACGTTCTTGTAAAATAACTTGGCTAATACTTGCTTTGTTAGGTACGTCCTAGAAGGGTTTTCATATGTCAAGTGTGAACAAGAATAAAATTCCTCCATTGTTATCAAAGTCCACTGACTGGCACCACGCCATCCCGTGGGTTCCTTCATACCTTGATGCATCGTATCTTGTACGCAGGTTATCAAAAATAAAAGTGACCCTAAAAACCCGCAACCTTTACAAGCAAATCATCATCATCATCACCCATCATCATCATCTCTAATAAAGTCTCACTCAATCATGGACTTGTTGGATCCTCTTGTCATCATCTCACTCTCAGCATCTAACATCATGCATCCGGCTATACCATCATGCATCCATCCTACATCTGCAAAACCATCAATAAACTGCATACCACATATCATCCATATCACATCATAGGAAACACGATCATTTCACATGCATTGCATATCATCATCATAATATAGATCTCTAGTCTACATTTTCATAAATCATCCTCACAGATAATCACAAAGATATCACTACATCATCCATCCTGAATCCTATCTCATATCATATCATCATTTAAGTTGTTTAGGATAATATAGATTTGTTATTCTAAGCATCTTGAAATCATCTCATTTTGCATCGCCATCCATAAATCATCCATTTTGAACCTCTTTATCGCGATTCACCCCAAATTGAATCTTTTCGCTCAATCTCTGAAAATGCTGTACTGCATCTCGAAAAAATCATGAAATTTTAATTTCGATTGCGGCAAGTTTATTCTTTGAACCAACGCAACAAGTACATTGCTTCAAAGAGGGGCAAAATGTAGACATGTCAAATTTACATCATGCATAATCATATTCCATTCATCCAATAAATCGATCCTAAATTAAATCCTAAATCATATTCCATCATTTTCTGGATTTAAATAAATCAGAATATCAAAGTCTTGAAAGTCAAATCAGCTAATCAGCATTAAATCAGCATGATCATCATCTAATCCTAATCTAATACTAATCCCATCCCACTTGCATTATCTAGACCTAGCCACTTGCACAATAAATCAATTTTATTGATTTATTAAAACAATCATTTTCCCTCAACATGACAAGTCAAACAGGGCATTTATTGCTGTTTTTTCCTTGTCCCCCTCTCAAGCATTTATGGCAAAATTTGAATTCAAATTTTCCCCCTCTTGGGCACTCTTCCCAAATCTTGCACACACATTAACTAATCACATGATGACAAGTGTCCTCAACTCATTGGCTTGTTTTTGATCCCACATTGGTCTCTCTTCAACAATCTTAGCATTTGAAATCTTCAAATAGAGGCTTCAACATTGAGAAAATCCTCCACAATCCTTCACAATTTTATGCAAGGTTACTCTCTTCATTTGAGATTTGATCTTTTTCATCATCACTCCACCATCTTCATAGCATTTTCATCATCTAAGCTTATCAATCAAGGAATGGGAAAGGGTCACTAGCACATGTGACACCAATCCACTATGAAATAGATATGTATCTTGTTTCTTTCATGCTTTCAATTTAGTTTGATTTGCTATCATGTTTAGGAAGCATTTTGCATTATTTCATAGGAGTATTTTGATAAATTTGTAAGTCATTAATCCATGCTTGAAGTATAGTGTTTGCAGATTTAAAAAGGTACTCACAATAATAGTGATCATTAGCTTTGCACCTTTTGTGGTGGGTCCCAAGTGACTCTCATGAGGTGTGCAAGATTTGGATGTGTGTCATGGTGGGACTCGATTGTAGCCGAGTTGGAAAGCGATGGTTGGTTACAATTTGTATACAGTTTGAACAGTCTATTTCTTGGAATCGAAGTGACCATGCCTAGATGATGAGTATATTTTAACACTCTGCAATGAGTTGGGGTTTGATGTGTTAGGTCTAAAAAATGTAGGTTACAAATCCTAAGAGGATTCTAGGCTCTATGATTAGACTTGCAACATTTTTGAACCAACGAATGGAGTTAACCTATATAGTTGATGACTCCCTGCACTTCAGGCTTTGCTAAACCTAGGCAGGTGGACCTTGATAGCTGAAGTAGATCTATTAGGTTGTGTGACTTAATTGGATTTAAGGATCTATCCACATTGGCATAAAGTGTGGAATAGATGAAGGCTTGTTGACCACTCCTACTCCTAATGTGATAATTGGAAATTTAAAATATGGAAGTGGATAAGTAAGGCATAATGAAATGTGAAGTGGACCAGTGCCTTATTGGGTAAGCGGAGTCAATGAAGTTTTATGATAAGTGACTAGTATTGGTTACAGTTCTAATTTTTTGGCAATTATGTTTGTTTATACCTTGTATAAACGTGCAACAGTGTGACTGACATACTCTAATTATTGATCCAAACAATCCTATCAGGTTACTGTGACTTATTTGAAAGGATTTTAATCCTTCTTTGAAGGAACCAATTAAAAAGAATCACATAATGACAACAAATGTGTATTGACAAATGAAATATATCCTCAATTTGAATGACAAGATAATATCAAGTTGGAGACAGTATGGTAGTCTTATTGATTATAGGGCTCTTCTTACTAATCCAAATGTTACTTTTAAGTTAATGTAATCAATTAAAAGGATTTTAATTCTTTGATAGAAACCAATTAACTTGATTCTGAAATAACAACAATTGTGTTTGATGAAACTGAATATCAACTTGGATACATAAGTTTAAATAACAAAGAAATAATAGTGTGGAGACATCTAGATAATTGTTCAAATGAACAAACAATAGACACCAATGTGAAGTCACACAAAATTAAAGATCTTCTATTGATTTCAGCCAAAATTTATGCATGCATCATGGTCCTTTAGAGTATAATCTAGATGATATATATTATGAAAGTATCTTCTTTTGTATATCTCTCTCTTCTCTCTTTTTGCTCCTTTTTTTCAATCATCACATGTTCAACTTATATAGCAATATCTTGAAGAGAGTATACCTCTTCGTAAGTTTCTTTTGGGACTTTAACAACACAAAATATTAACATTAAGCTCTAATGAGCTACAAATGAACTTGTGTAACATGATCTAGGTACTCCTAACTCAAGTATGTATCAACATCATGCACAACATTCCTCACCGCAATCTCCATAATAATCATCTTTTCTAAATGCTCACAAACCTCTTCTAATGTTGGATCTTCATCCTTAGCTACTTCCAAGGCTCCTTACACTATTAGTCGTTATTATTTTATTCATTCATTATGAATTTTCAATTCTCCATTATCACTGAACAATGTAGGAACACCTTCTTTTGAAGCATCAATAAACTCATTGGAATCTTCTTGAAGTTCCTTATAATAGTCTTTATGCTTCCTTATAAGGTCTTCAACAACTATAATGGCCCTAGTATTAGAAGTGTTTTTGTTTTGTATCTCTTGGAGCTTTTCTTGAAGCCTATCATTTGTCCTTTTATGTTCTTGAATGACAGTGTGAATCTTAGAGTGAGTTGCCCAAAACTTGTCCATCCAAATCATCATATTATTGTACCTCTTTTGGAGTATTGTAGAAAGCATGTCATACCTAGCCTTGATCACTTGAGTGTGCATCTACTGATTATTCATCTGCAATTCCTCATACTTGTCCTTGAATTGGGAGCCTTATCCTTGAGTCAACATTTTAGTAGATTCTTTGAATGTATCCT
>VDFB02010889.1:0-43406 GCA_007258455.2 Sequoia sempervirens | reverse complement strand
CAATATGATACAAATTAAAATAGCATATTCAAACATGTGAATGTAATTGAAGAACAAACAAGCCATACATTTAATTCAGATGAATGCAATAATGAGACACAGTTTTTTTGAAGTCTTCGATAGTTTTAAGCTTTGTTGCAATAGTCATCCAATTCACTTTAAATGGTGGACTGTAACATAGTTGAACAAGGGGAGAATTCAAAAACCACGTGTCATTATTGTTATATATATCTATATTCAACAATTATTTAGGGAAACTTGATTGTACGAATGCCTTTCTAATGGTAACCTATGTTGCAATTGTCCACAATTCCCTTTGAATTGTGAAGTGCAACATACGCTACCTTGAAAGACCTTCGGAAAACCAAGTCCCCTAAATGCATGTTATACTATCATATCCCCAATTCTAACTCCTAGAAAGAAAAGAATGGTACAAATTAAAACAACATATTCATACATGTAAGAGTGAGTAATTCAAGAACAAACTAATCATGCATCTAATTCATTTGATTGTAAATGAACAAGGGTATATATGCAATGAAACACAACATAAACACACGTTTGTCAAAGAATATTGATTGAAACTACTAATGGGTGGTTTTTCAGGTTTTCGTGTGTCCAACACTTTATTTTGAAACAACCAAATCTTGTTTGTTTTAGAGTAGATCATATTTCAATTAGTGCTTAAAAGGAACAATTGTCTTCTTTCACATAGATTTAACTAGAGGATTAATAAATCACTGTTTACTATGATTGTAAATATGGTAGGTGTATGCTCTCACCTTGTGCAAACTCGGTGATCAAAAAGCTAGACCCATCTCTTTATATTTTTAATCCCTTAGAGGGCTTTCCACCCCACTTCAAAAGGTGGGAACGACCCAAGTGGTAACAGGCTAAAGCCAAGTCCTTCTGAACCACTATATAAATTTGTGGTTGCAAGGAAAGTTTACAAGCAACGGGAAGTGGTACATGATAGCTCTCCCCCAGTATCTTTATGATGTGAAATCCCTTGTTCTAAGGGTTGGGAGACCTCTTGAGGGATTTTATCATAGTATCCCCTGAACCAGAATCCCTTACTAGACACCTCTTGTTTTTAGAATCCTACGAGTCTTTCGATCGTTGCTTGGTATAGTGCAGGGTACAATATCATGCCCAAATATTCTCACTATTGACTCCCTTGAGTAGAGATGGAAAATTCCTCTTTGGGGAATTCAAAGTTGGTGCGCTCAAAAGTGACTGTTGTGGAGGGGATCCAATGCTACCAAAATTCTAAGCTATCCACTTGAAAGAGAGAAGTGTTTCACATTGATCTTGGGGTATTTCAGTGGGCTATACCAAGTATACAAACCTTTTTGAATAACTAGGTTGTACTTGTCTTCGAGTCAAGTCAAAACATTCAAATATTGTGCTTTCATGTTTAAATTGTATGCTTGTCACAAATATTTTCAATCACACTCAAACATCATCACCTATCATAACCTTTGGGTCTCATGCTTCATCCATCATAATAGTCATCCCTAAACCATCCATAACCTTCCCAAAATTTCACTAATCATCCTACAACATCCTCAAAACATCACAAAACTTTCCTCAGATCATTTCTAAACTTTCCAAGATCATTTATAATCCCCTTTCAAAAACTCTCAAAGCCAAACATGCCTTCATCCCTATCTTCCACATCATCTAAACCTAAACCAATAATCATACTTAAAGGAGTCCCTAATGGAATTCCTCCAATAAAACCAATAATCACACTTAAGGGAGCCCCTAATGAAATTCCACCACCTAAACTAATAATCACACTTAAGGAATTCCAAGCACCATCCTCTCCATCGTTCATGTCTTCTTCTTATCCTTCACACACATACACTTATTCTCCAACCTCTAATCTTAATCCTGCATATTCATCCCCGACCTATGAGCGAGACCAAAGGATTGAATATCTTGACCATCATTTGAAAGAGCTTGAAAAATAACTAGAATCCCAACATTTGAATGAAGTGATGCAATCATCTCATAAGCATTTATCCTTACCCAAAGCTACATCATCTAAGTTCAATGTCCATGACTTTCTGCAAAGGCTAAATGAGAAACCCAAATCTAAGTCCTAAAACACAAATAATATTGGGCGATCCTACCATGACATGCATCTATCTTCATCCCCCATAAGTCAAAATAAACCTCATGATTCTTTCACCCAAGTTAACGAATCTATCCAACCACCCTCTCCTATCATACCATCTACATCCAATGATTCATGTCAATCTCTTAGTCCAAGGCATGCTAGCATAGACTCCCCTACACATAAAGATCAAAGTATTCTTTCCACTCCATCCAATGATACCAAAATTCCACAAGCCCTTCCAATATTTGACCAAGATCCCATCTCTTAAGAACCTCATGATGATCTCATTATCTCTTTTTGTTTCATCTAAGATGATCCCCTTCCATCTCAAGAGAAAAGCATCCTTCCAAGTCCTCCTTCCACCTCATCTAATGAATCCATACCATCTCATGTTTCAATTGCATCCCAAGAGCATGATAGTTCTTCCATCATCTCCAATGATGTCCTACCATCTGATGATCAAGATATGCTTTCCACAAAATCTCAGGATTCCCTTTCTCATCAAGATCAAGACATACCTCCATTTAAGGATACCCTTTCATTCCATGATGATGTTCATCCTTCTCATGATCAAGATATGCCTTTCATACCACTTCATGATGATTCCATACCTAATAAATATTAATCTACTTCATCTCCTACACCTCGTGATCCTTTTCCATGTCAAGACCAAAGTACCCTATCATCCCCATGTCAAGATCCCATCACCCATCCTAATTCCCCTCATGATTACAATCCTCCACAAGAGCCTATCACACCTATTCAAGCTATCCATGAACCCCACACCTATAAAATGGGTTCCTCCACCTTTATCCACTTCAATTTACTTCCAACACCTATCCTTTAATCCATATCACATCCTTCCCAAAATGGACTTGCATCTTGTTTCATAAATAATACATATCCCATTAGCAAAAAAATGTGTAAAAGTATGAACTACACAAGGCAAAGGATTAGGCCTTCATGAACAAGGTATCATATAACCCCTTTATATCTAAGAAAATCCATATTATCATGGCCTTGGTTATAAACCTCACGCCCAAGACATTGGTACCCATCATAAGTCCAGATTCCATCAAAATAAACCTAATTATCCTAGTCCAACAAACCTTCCATCTATCCTAGGTCCTTATCCTAGTCCATCAAACCTTCCATCTATCATAGGTCCTTATCCTAGTCCATCAAACCTTCCATCTATCATTGGTCCTTATCATCCAAACCCTAGTTCCTCAACCCTTCCATCCATAGTGGGGCCCTACATCCCTCCATCTCCTATTCATCAAGAACAAAAAAGACACACATTCTTGATGCCCTCTCAAAATTATACCTACATTAACCCATCCATAATACCTCCATATCATTCATCTCCATCCACCCATCACATTGCTCTTGGAAGCAATTTGGGTGCCAAATGTCAAAAGTTTCCATATAAAAATCCACATATATCAAAGGATCAACATGTCTCCTCAATCCAAAAGGACAAAAAGGCCCATCAATTCAAAAGAAAAAAAATCAAAGGCCACAAAGGCCGATAAAGCAAAAATAAAAATCTCAAAGGCCACAAAGGCCCACAAAGGCCCACAAAGCAAAAAGAAAAATTCCAAAGGCCACAAAGGTCCACAAAGCAAAAAGAAAAATATCAAAGGCCACAAAGGCCCACAAAGAAAATATCAAAGTCAAAAGCTATGTGGATTCCTAAAAGTCTCATAGAAGCGATAAAATATAAATTGACATCCAAATTTTCTAATCCAAAAGCTTCCTCCAATCGTCCATCTAAAAACCTGTCACCTTCAAACTCCATTTTTCCTCCATCACTCCACCACCCTTCAAGGTGTGTGTTAATGTTGATCTTGTCATCCTTTCCATCTATCCATCAACAAGCCTTGCAACCTCCTATCCATTATCCAACATCCATCCCCCATTATCCTCCTTTAATCCAAACCTTTGCATAAGTCCTTAGCTTCTTCCATCATGCCATTATTCTATCAACATTTATGAGTTTAATTCCCATTGCCATGGTTTATTAGAGCACATATTCGAGGGATATTATTCATGTAATTTGATGCTTTAGCCCTCCCTCTATCTTCCTATCATGTATATACTACCTTCCATTTTCATTTATTCCTATCCATAACCTATCTTCCATATTCCTCTTGCACTTTACACTTGGGGGCAAGCTTCATCCATCTTATCATTCATAGTCATTATCCTCTTTACATTCATTCCTCACAGCTCCACCTTTGATCTTGACAAGGTTAAGGATCTTCTTGAACATCATACATTTTATCCTAGACACTTTATCCATATCTCATGTACCATATCCTTCACCTTATCCATATTCCACCATCCTATATAAATGCATCATTTCTTCCCTTCCTTGGTCTTGATGTGGAATAGGGGAAAAGTATTTAGGAATTTGTGTCCATATCTTATCTAGTTGATCTTGATCATCCTATTCATTAGCCTTATCCTTGCATTCTTCCATTCTATATCTCCTAGCTTATCCAAATTCATGTCCCATTTCCTTCCTTTGTTCTTAATGAGATTAGGGGAAAAATTACAAATGCTTTGGATTTCCTTTCATATCCTTATGCATAACCATTCCATCATAGTTCACATCCTTATCATTTATCCACGATTACACTAGCCCAGTGTGGGCCATCATGTCCCTTTGCAACCTTGAATCTTATTGTGCAAATCATATTTGCGCATAGATGTAAAACATTATCCAATCCTCATATATTTTGTCAATCAATCATCAACCAATCATCAATATTATCATACTTAGAGGAATTAGTGATCCTAAGTACTTATCATCATCATGCCTTATGGAATCAATCATTCTTGGCATCTTAATCAATCAACCATTATCATCTTTTGACAAAAGATATGTTGCTTGTGTGACATATTTTGTAGTGAATCTTTCCTTTTGATCTATCATTTATCCATGGTTGCATTACCTCTACTGTGAAAGATCTTATTCCTTCAATCAATCATCTATCACGTTTCATCTTTCTCCATCTTTAAAACTTCAAAAAATACAAAAAAAAATCATAAAATGTCCTAAAAAAATCCATAAAAATCATAAAATGTCCTGAAAAAATCCTTAAAAACTCATAAAATGTCCTGAAAAAATCCAAAAAAATCAAATATTTCAAAAATATTTTTTTTTCAAATATTCCAAAAATCCAAAAAAAAAAATAATTCTAAAAACAATGACACCCTCAGATCGCCATGCAGCTTTGAACTTCAACAAAATCAAGACGTTCCATGACTGACAATCAAACAACATACCTACCAATCCATCTTTCAAATACAACCAAACGCATAAATTGTGACAAGAATCAAATCTACATGGAATTATGATTTTTGTTTTTTTGGTCTTTTGATTGATTTATGATTTTTATCTTTAGTAGCATGTCTTTTAGCTTCTCAAGGATGTCTTGTACTAGACAGGTGAGGATGGGGTGTGTTCACTTGTTTGTTGTCTATGGATTATTTCTTATTCACATGATGACTCATCTTAAGACATGGTTGTCTAAAATCATCGAGCACCTATGAGTCTAGTGTGGATGAGAGCATTCCTTGTTTGATAGTGTCTTCCATGCAATAATTATTCAGGTCATCTAAGGTATTTATACCTAGATGCTTATACTTCACTGCTAAATAAAAACACAAACAATATTCGGGTCGTTTAGGTGTTCATGTTATCTTGACGCTTATACTAATTTGCGACATAGTAAGCTCTATGATGATAAAGCACTTTGTAAAGCACAAGAAGCTTCATCACTTTCATTTCCTTCATATCTCTTTTCATCCATAATTTCTTCCATCGTCCATTTCCTTCATCATTTCATTTTCTTTGTGCTCATTTCAAAGAATGACTAATTGGTCTATATAACTGATGCTCGTCTTTTAATCCAAATATCAAATCAATCAATTTGCTCCTTGATCACTCTATCTATTAATCAATCATTGTTTTATGCTAGCATCAATCTCAATCAGCTTATCAACCCGGCTATACTGATCATTTCCATCAATTGTTCAATTACGCCCATCAACTGTGCATTTTCATCAAATGTACATCTTTGCTTAATCACTCACACAATATCAATTATCAAATCTTCTCCTCGTGATCTATCGAGAGATTAATCTTATCACAAATTGTTCAATCAATCTCTCGAGGGGGCATATCATCCTTACCAGGATATCCTTGGGGCATGTATCAGTTAATCACTTTTTCTTTGAAACAACATGACAAGTTGCATTATCTCAAAGAGGGGCAAAATGTAGACACATAAAAACATCCTTATAATAATCTAATTTATTCTATTAATTAAATAGGTTCCATTATCCATTTAATTAATTCATTAATATATTTTCCTCTTAAACCATTTGCATAATCATTAACTCATCCATTTTATTAATCATTAATCCATAATCATTTAAATACATCCATTACATATTTCATACATAATCATTATATTCATTACATAATCATATTTCCATAATCATAAACCCATTTCATAAATAAATTTGCATGAGCATTTGTCCATTTCATAAACCAATTTCATTAAACAATTTAAATATTCATTTATCCCACATTCTTCCTGAAATGTGGATTCACCCATGAGGACATCTATATAAGCTCGCTTCCTCTTCACTTTTCAAATGACAACTCCAATCTCATTTGATCAAATCCATTCTACATAGCCTCTTGTGTTTGTGCTGCAAAAATCTGAGAGCAAAGACAAGATCTTGTAGATAGGATAATAATTGAGTAATTTTACTTTTGAATGCATGTGTTTGATTTCTTAGTAATTAGTATTTCATTTCTTGCATTTGTGTTCATTTGCAAATACTTCATTGATGTGATGTTGAATGCATGTTGATTCTCATTTGTGAATTCAATTAGTTTTCAGTTTTCAATGTCTACAACAAGCAATGCATGTTATGTTATCATATCCCCAATTATAACTCCTACAAAGACAAGAATGATAGAAATTGAAACAACATATTCATACATGTAAGAGTGAGTGTAATTGAAGAAAAAACTAACCATGCATCTAATTCAATTGATTGTAAATGAACAAGGGTATGTGTGTGATGAAACAAGCAATGCATGTTATATTGTCATATCCCTAATTCTAACTCCTACAAAGACAAGAATGATACAAATTGAAACAACATATTCATACATGTAAGAGTGGGTGTAATTGAAGAACAAACTAACCATGCATCTAATTCAATTAATTGTAAATGAACAACAATATGTGTGCAATGAAACAAGCAATGCATGTTATACTATCATATCCCCAAATTCTAACTCCTATAAAGACAAGAATGATACAAATTGAAACAACATATTCATACATGTAAGAGTGAGTGTAATTGAAGAACAAAATAAGCAAAGAACATATGACTTGCTTATATTCTTGTTGTTCCTTGAATTATCATTAATAATGGATATTCATTTGGATTTATGTGGTATTGTGAAATAATAATGTTAACTACTTTTTCCTATTTCTTACTAAGGTTTCCATAGTTGATAGAGTGAGATATATTAGAGTGAGATATACTATCAAGAATTAGACAACTATTATTTTTCATGGTGGTAATGAAATTAATAGCTTCATTTGTGTATTGTGTTGGATGTTTCTGATATGTGGTTGTCATTGATTTGAACACTAATGGCATTAATGTCTTCAAGGAAGTATATGTCGAGGATATTGAGAAAATTGTAATAAAATAAGTTGCAAATTGTCAGCAGTGAAGTGAAGTGAAGTTCAGTCTGTTGGTTAGCTCAGTACGTTGATGATCATAGGTTGTGGATTAAAGGGTTTGTTTTCGAGTATATCTAGTTTATCCACGTTAAGTTTCAAAGATCCGCATGAAGATTTGAATGAGTTGTGAGCAGTTGTGTTCTGACAGTCATTTTGTTGCTTCAGTTGGTGTTCCTGAATGAAGATGATGTGATTCTAGTAACTTTAGTTGTTGCAGATGCTTCTTTGGTGATTCATGATGTTTGTGGATGTTTCTAGATCGTTCTCTATCTGTGTTGCTGTTGGAAATAGGATGTCATTTAATTGCAAATCCTAAACATTAATTATTTCATGTATCTCCTAGATTCTTGGAATGTGTTCAACAACACTAAGATTAGGATGAGATTAATATTTGATGAAATAATCATGATTATTGACATTTGTAATTAATTCTAAATGTAAGAAGCATGTGAGGGCATCCATAGTGAGTTCCTAAATAATAGGACACATGGGACACTCACATGGTAAGGTGAAACTCACCTTGTGTCCATTAACACTTCGAATGTAAAGATCCTAGGAGTTAGGATTTGATGTTTGCATGCTTGAAGTTTAGTTAAGTCTACTCAAATCCAGCTTAGTTTAGTTTAGTTGACTACTCGTGAATCAGTTTAGTTTAGTTTAGTTTAGTTTATTCCAGTTCTGATTGCATGCAAGTGCATGTTGCATGCATGTTGGTTATTTTGAGTTGCATGTAGTTAGCTTGATTAACTTGTAATGCATGGCTAATAACATTGAGTTGTATGACAGATAATAGGGACTACCTCCAGTTAACAAGGGATGACCATTCTTGGGAATGGTGTTGAGTAAATGTTTCAGTTAACTATAAAGCACTTGAAGCCAACTTGGGCATCCAAGATGCTTTATTGGATTTACCTCTCATGCATGATAAGATATTTCTGAAGGCTCAGTTAAGTAGCTTTACTTAAGGGCGCCAACTTTGAGGAAGAGCTTTGGAATTATCACCGAAGTGAAGGAGAAGTTGTAGCTTTAGTTTGGGACACCTCAAATGCAAAGCACATGTTCTAAGCTTTGGTCTCCATGGTAGAACTCAACTTGAAGCAATATGGCGTACCTTTCTTAAGGATTGAGCTTGTGTATTGTAATTATCACCTTTTGGAGATTACAAGGTTGCATATTGTCTCTATATCTCATTCAAGTTGAAGAGAGTTTTCATAATTGTTATTGCAGGTGTGAAGAAGATTGGTAAAGACAGAAGAAGCATTCTCAAGCAAGAATTGGAGCTATTGTAATTCAGAGATTGAATAATAGAATAATTCTTGGTGGAGTTTTTTCCCGAAAGGGTTTCTCCACGATACATCTTGTGTAATCTTTCTAATATCCTGTCTAGTTCTTCTATCAACTTCTCTCTACATTCTACAACAGTAAAATGCATTAATCAAGATAATCACTCACAAAGAATATATGTAACAAAGAAAAGACTTACTTAGCTCAGCAATATTAAAGTTTTACAGAGTATTAAGCTAAGTAAACACCTCATTTTTCAACATTTGGTATCAGAGCTGAGGTTGGGTAGAGTATTGGGATGCCTTTCTCTTAAAAGATTGGAGGTTTTTTAGCTTAGTGGGAGCTCTTATTATTTTTGTTATTTGCTGATTTTGGAATTAAGTTTTGTTACAATTAATTCAAGGTTAGAGATTGAAAGGTTCAATGGTTCTAACTATGAAATGTGGAAATAAAAAATGGAAGATCTTCTTGAAGAAAGAGATCAGTGGTTAGCGGTTAATAATGAGACAAAGACACCTACAACTATTTTAGATGAAGATTGGGCTAAGTTAGATAAGAAGGCAAGAGGAACAATAAGGTTGTGTCTTGCTGATGTTGTTCTTTTAAATGTTTCAATGGAAACCAGTGCATATAAATTATGGAAAATAATAGGGGATATTTATCAAACTAAGAGTCTCACCAATAAGTTGTATCTGAAAAGGAAATTATATTCATTGAAAATGAAAGATGGTGATTCAGTAGCACAACATTTAAATGCTTTCAATTTAATTCTCTGTCAGTTAGCATATGTAGATGTAAAGCTTGAGGATGAGGATAAGTGCATTTTATTGCTTTGTTCTTTACCAAATTCTTGGGAAAATCTAATTGTTGCAATTAGTGGAAATGGTGCAGATCCAAAGATGGACAACATTATTCCTACTCTCCTATCTGAGGAGATGAGGAGGAAGTCTAAGGAGGAAATCCAAGATGCCTTGTTTGTAAAAGGTAGGCCTAAGAAAAAGGAGCCTAAGGGAAACAAGGAAGGGAAGGGCAAGTCAGAAGGACGAAGTAAGGTAAAGTGTTGGAACTGTGGGAAACCAGGACATGTGAAGAAGGATTGTAAGAACAAGAAAGAGAGTTCTGATTCTTCTACAGAGGAGTCCTCGGATAATAGTAATGATGCATTGGTTATTTCAGCTAATATTGTTTGTGATAACTCTTTGCTTCATGTTTCAGGAAACAATCTTAGAGAGAGATGGTAGTCACGATGCCATATGTGACTCGGTATCACGTTCAATGGGAGTTGTTGCGTGACTTGGATGCATCATTGGTAAGGTTATCTCCATGTGATTAGAGATATGGTTTCTTGGTTTAGAGTATATTTGTTATGGATGTCATGGTTTACTCTTGATATGCATTTAGAGTTTGGCATATTACATGGTTCTCTTGAGACTAGGATGTATAAGTATGTTATGATGCATGTGATATCCTAAGAGGAGATGGTTAGATCATGGATGTCATGTTTATGTTCCTAATTCATGATTGGAGCTTTGGCATTGATCTTGTGTGTTTCTCTTAAGTATTGGGTACATTAATCATTTGTTTGATTACTTCATGAAAGTGTTGTGTTGCATTTGGAGTTTGGCATGGATTGGTTGGTTACAGGTCCTCATAAATACTTGGAGAAATAGGTGAGGCTGGAATTCTCTTGTGGTAAGAGACATTTGTTGGAATGGTTACTTGTAAGAAAATATTTTCAACAGAAAAGACCGAGGAGTCTACACCTTGGTTGAATGTGAATTCAATACACTCGGTGGTTTAGCATGCCTCTAAAGAGGTGGTTTGGTTACAGAGGCTTGGGAAAGGTAATGGTTTGGTTAATAATGGGAAGGTATTAATTGAAAAAGTTAACATTTAATTAATGTTACAGATTATCTTATGAAACCATACAGATAAGTTCTCTTGGTTTTAATCATTTGCGTGGAAGCTTCATGATTATGCAAGTTGCATTTGAAGTTAGCATGGTTTGATTAGTTGGTGCAAGAAGGCCATTGGCCTTGAGTCTTGTACTTGTATTATTATTCCTTATTTAGAATAATTACAATGTATAATGTCAAGTGGGAGAATGTTGGAAATAGGATGCCATTTAATTGCAAATCCTAAACATTAATTATTTCATGTATCTCCTAGATTCTTGGAATGTGTTCAACAACACTAAGATTAGGATGAGATTAATATTTGATGAAATAATCATGATTATTGACATTTGTAATTAATTCTAAATGTAAGCATGTGAGAAGTCCATAGTGAGTTCCTAAATAATAGGGACACATGGGACACTCACATGGTAAAGTGAAACTCACCTTGTGTCCAGTTAACTATACAGAGTAACAGTTAACACTTCTGAATGCATGTAAAGATCCTAGGAGTTAGGATTTGATGTTTGCATGCTTGAAGTTCAGTTCAAATCAGTTAAGTTCAGTTTTAGTTTAGTTTAGTTTAGTTGATGTCCGGTTTAGTTGGTTTAGTTTGGTTTAGTTTAGTTTGGATTCGATTCGATTCAGTTATCTTCAGTTGCATGCAAGTGCATATTTCATGCATGTTAGTTATTTTGAGTTGCATGTAGTTAGCTTCAGTTAACTTGTAATGCATGGCTAAATAACATTGAGTTGTATGACATATAACAGGGACTACCTCCAGTTAACAGGGGATGACCATTCTTGCATGAATGGTGTTGAGTAAATGTTTCAGTTAACTATAAATCACTTGGAGCCAACTTGGGTGCCTAAGATGCTTTATTGGATTTACCTCTCATGCATGATAAAATATTTTTGAAGGCTCAATTAAGTAGGATTACTTAAGGGCACCAACTTTGAGGAAGAGTTTTGGATTTATCACCAAAGTGAAGGATGAGTTGTAGCTTTAGTTTGGGTAAAGCACATGTTCTAAGCTTTGGTCTTCATGGTAGAACTCAACTTGAAGCAATATGGCGTACCTTTCTTAAGGCTTGAGCTTGTGCATTGTAATTATCACCTTTTGGAGATTACAAGGTTGCATATTGTCTCTATATCTCATTCAAGTTGAAGAGAGTTTTCATAATTGTTATTGCAGGTGTGAAGAAGATTGGTAAAGATAGAAGAAGCATTCTCAATGAGGGTGGGTATTGTAATTAATTTGATTGAATAAATTTCGGTGAATTTTTTCGAAAGGGTTTTCCATGGTACATCTTGTGTAATCTTTCTAATATCCTGTCTAGTTCTTCTATCAACTTCTCTCTACATTCTACAACAATAAAATGGATTAATCAAGATAATCACCCACAAAGAATATATGTAACAAATAAAAGAATTACTTAGATCAGCAATATTAAAGTTTTACAGAGTATTAAGCTAAGTAAACACCTCATTTTTCAACAGTTGCACGTCCGCATTGATTGTTGTGCTCGCAATTAGAGATTTTCTCTTGCGTGTTCATGTTCTTGGCCGATAGGGTGTTGTAGCGTGTTGTGGATCTTCGAGGAATAATTTTTGAAGGTGTTTTGTGTTCGAGGACTTTGTTTTGGGTCTTCATTATGTTGTGGCCGACATTGGTTGATTCGCATTGAAAATTATTTATTGTTTTGGGCTAACAGTTTGCATATGTTTTATTATTTTGTTGAGGTCGACATGTAGCGATGTAATCTCTTGTTGCGAATATATATAAGTGATTGTTTATTCCATTTAAAGGCATATGCGTGTATGAGATGTGTGAATAATGTCGTAATCATTCAAAGGTAGAAGCAAAGTGTGAAGAAGTGTTCATGTGCTTAACCAAAACTGTAATCAGGCATTAGCAGATGCTATTTTATCAATTCAAAATCCAATGGATGTAATCCAAATGTTTTTGTAAGACAGCGTGTCTTCTTTTGGGAAGTAAGCCTTTCTATATTTGAGTAGTGAGCTCTAGGAAGTGTGCCCAAATGCAAATGAATTCCCCATTTATTTTTCTTTATACTTTTAACAGGGTATAATTTTGTGGACTAACCTCCACCGTGGTTTTTTCCCTAATAGGGTTTCCACGTAAAAATCTTGGTGTTATGTGTATTTCTGATGTGTTGATGGTTTATGCTTTCATGGTTATTCATCAAATCTGAGAATAAGGTTAATAAGTTTGATAAGTTTAAATTTTTGAGACAACTGATTCACCCCCCCTCTCAGTTTTCTACCCTTGTGTTGTGAACAATTGGTATCAGAGCAAGTTCCTCGAAAGAAGTTTGATAGCTTGAAGTGATCCGGGATGGCGACATACAAGAAGGATAGTCTGATATTTGATGGAACAAATTATTCTCTGTGGAAGGCTCGAATGGAATGTCATTTGAGATGCATTGGTGAACCCTTCTAGAATATTACAAGGAATATTTATGTTATCCCACGGAATGGTCCTTCTACTGCTGTTAAGATTAAAGATGTTGAGTACAATATCAGGGCTAAGAAAGCATTGTTAAGTGCACTGACTGATCCCAAGATGACAAATGTTATGGATCTAAAGACTACTTATGAGATCTGAAAAAATTTGGAAACTTTGTATGAAGGTGATGCACATGTGAAGGTTGCTAAGCTGCAAAGCTTGAAAAGGAAATATGAAATGTTGAGAATGGGTGATGATGAGAACACTACTTCTTTCATGCAAAGAGTGAATGAACTTGTGTGTAGTATCAAATGTGCTGGTGGAACATTGGATGAATCAGAAATTGTTGCCAAAGTGCTCAGATCCTTGTTTGTTTCATACAAAGCCAAAGCTATTGCTATTGAGGAGATCCAGACTATGACAAATGTAACCAGAGACATGTTGATTGGTAAGCTTACAACTTTTGAGTTAAGTGAGTTTGGTGATGCTTTTCCTAAGATAGAATTTGCATTCAAAGCTACTACCTCTGGAAAGAATAAGCAGAGATATGATTTGAGAGAAAGTTATTCTAGTAAGATATTCAAGTATGAGGAGGAAATGAGACAGATTGAAGAAGAGGAGAGAAAACTAGACGAGCTTGAAGCACTTATTGTCAAAACGGAAGCAAGAGGAGAAGGTAAGTATAAAGGGAAATTACCTATTAAATGTTTTTCTTGCAATAAGATAGGTCATTTTGCATCAAGGTGTCCAAAAAGAGTTCCTAAGCCAAGACCTAATAAGCCTAGATTCCAAAGAAAGTGTTATTATGTTGCTGATAAAGGTGTGATAGATGATGAATATGATAAAGGAAATGTAAGTGAAGATGAATGGGTATTTATTGATATCAAGGAAAATGATCATGTACCTACTGAATCTGCTAGTTGCTCAAATGTGGAGAAAGCTCTAGTGGCCAAAGTTGAAGAAAAAGATGAATGGGTGATAGACAGTGGATGCTCTCATCACATGATAGGTGATAAAAGAAAATTTGTGAGCTTGGAAAAGTATGATGGTGGTGTTGTAAGATTTGGTGATGACAAAGCTGGTGTAATCCATGGTAGAGGATCTATTTCTCTTGATGGTAAGAATAATACTGATAATGTTCTATATGTGGAAGGTTTGAAGCACAATCTCTTAAGTGTTGGATAGATGGTTGACAAGGGATACAATCTTCAATTCAAGAATGGAAAGTGTAGAATATTGGGGAGTTCTGAAAAATGTGATTGCTTTAGGTAAAAAATAAAAGGTAACATCTTTCACTTGAATGCTACTGGTAAAGTTGTCTAATTGCTCAAGTTGATGAAAGTTGGTTGTGGCATAGGAGAATGTGTCATGCAAACTTTGACAATATTATCAAGATAAGTTCTACTCAGGCAGTGAGAGATCTTCCTAAGTTGGTAAAGCCTACTAATACTATATGCAAGGAATGTCAGTTAGGGAAGCAAACTAGAATTTCATTTCGAAGCAAACAACATTGTTCAAATAAAGTGTTGGAGCTTGTTCATACTCACTTGTGTGGTCCTTCTAGAGTCATAAGTTTACAAGGAGATAGGTAATTTATGTTACTTATTGATGATTACTCTAGATTGATGTGGGTTACTTTCTTAAGGAAAAATCTGAAGCTCTAGAGAAATTCAAGATTTTTAAGGCTATGGTTGAGACAAAGACAGGTCTGAAGATTAAATGTTTGAGATCAGATAGAGGTGGTGAATTCACTTCCCATGAGTTTAATTCTTTTTTGTGAATAACATGGGATAAATAGACAATTATCTGCCCCGTTGACCCCTTAGCAAAATGGAGTTGTGGAAAGGAAGAACATGACAATTCAA
This sequence comes from Sequoia sempervirens, assembly GCA_007258455.2. Taxonomy (NCBI): domain Eukaryota; kingdom Viridiplantae; phylum Streptophyta; class Pinopsida; order Cupressales; family Cupressaceae; genus Sequoia; species Sequoia sempervirens. Next base: position 27,984 of record VDFB02010889.1, on the reverse strand, counting down.
GATGCTACTAGGACTATGATGTTGGAAGGAAATGTTCCACATATCTATTGGAGAGAAGCTGCGAGTACTACTATTTACACCCTCACCTGGGTACAAGTCAAAGGTGATACTGGTAAGACCCCTTTTGAGCTATGGTCTTGTCATAAGCCTACTGTTAGATATTTCAAAATATTTGGGAGTAAATGCTATATCAAAAGAGATGAAGATATAGGAAAGTTTGATGTTGGAAGTGATGAAGGAATCTTTCTTGGTTATTCTACTAAAATTAAGGCAGGTACCGGTGCTACAATAAGAGATTAAGGAAAGTAGTTGAAAGTGCTAATGTCAAAGTTGATGAAGACATAGCTAGACCATCCAGAACTTGTGGATATGATTCAGATAATCAGAAAAACAGTTTAGTCACAGGAAAGAAAGTTCAGACTCAAAATCAAGTTCAAATCATTCTAGTGAATCAAGAAAATCAAGAGGAAGGAACTGGTGAAAGTGCAGAGAAGAGATCATAAGAGCCAGAAGTTCAAGAACATCCTAAGACTTCAAGGTATGTAAGACTAAATCATCCAGAAGATCATATCATAGGTGATAAGAACAAAGGTGTTCAGACTAGGAGAAAAATTGCAGAAGAATACTGTTTGATTTCAAAGACTGAGCCTAATAGTGTCAATGAAGCATGCAAAGATGAACATTGGGTGGAAGCAATAAAAGAAGAACTACAAAAAATTGAGAAGAATAATACATGGATTCTTGTTCCTAGATCTAAGGACAAAAATGTAATTGGAACTAAATGGATCTTTAGAAACAAACTGAATGAGCAAAGTGAAGTTGTTAGAAACAAGTCAAGACTTGTGTGCAAAGGATATTATCAGATGGAAGGAATTGAATTTGAAGAAACTTTTGTCCCTGTTGCTAGGATTGAAGCTGTGAGACTATTTCTTGCTTATACTACTTACAAAAACTACAAGGTTTATCAGATGGATGTCAAGTCAACATTTCTAAATGGCAAATTGGAAGAAGAAGTGTATGTTGAGCATCCTGATGGATTTCAATTACTAATCAAGGAGATATGGTTTGCTGGTTGAAGAAAGCATTGTATGGACTTAAGCAAGCCCCAAGAGCATGGCATGCCAGATTGGAAAAGTATTTGTTTAAGCTTGGATTTAATAAAGGTACTGCTGATAGTAATCTGTATTTCAAGATTGATGATGATAAAGATTTGATTGTTGAAGTCTTTGTTGATGATATCATTTTTAGAGGAGATGATAGTTTGTGCATGAAGTTTTTTGATGAGATGAAAAATGAGTTTGAGATGTTTATGATTGGTGAGATGAAATTATTTTTGGGATTGCAAATTACTCAGCTAGATAAAGGGATCTTTATATCTCAGTCCAAGTATGTGAAAGAATTGTTAAAGAAGATTGGTATGGAAGATTCAAAGCCAGTTGGTACATCCATGGTGACCGGATGCAAGTTGACACAAGATGATGATTCTCCAAAAGAAAATCAGTGTTGGTATGTGGCGACTGATCATGCTATACTGTATAGCCCATGGTATACTGTACACCCTTTCCCCTATCCTTGCTGGGGTCCGGGGTTGGGCCCCAGGCGGGGGTTAGGAGGCGGCAGCCCTCGAGAAAAATTTTCTTCCTATTTTTTCGCGTGATCACCGAAAAAGGGAAAAATCAATGAAAAAGGAAAAATCCGATTTTGTAGAACCCTAAAATCTGGAAGCTTCTAAGCTTGTTAAAAAGGGGTTTGGATGGGTATTTCAGTATGATGAAAAATGCGATTATTCGCAAGATTGTAATAGGTTTTACACTGGATAATAAAAGTATTGGATGGCTGCGGTTTGGTGGATGTAGCCTGGATTGGGTGAACCACGTTAAATTTATGTGTTATGATTTAATCTGTGTGTGTTTTAGTTTCTCTGTTTATTAATTAAATCTGCATTTAATTGTTAGATATCTGCCATCTCTAACCCTAACAATCAGACTAGATACAAATCGATGATTAGTGGATTGCTCTATTTGACTCAAACTAGACCTGATATCATGAATGTTGTATGCATTGTTGCAATATTTCAAGTTGATCCTAAGGAATCTCATGTGACTGTTGTGAAGAGGATTTTCATATACTTGAAGGGGATAGTTGATTTTGGGTTGTGGTATCCTAAAGATGATGATCTTACTTTGAGTGCTTTTACTGATGCTGACTGGGTAGGTGATGTGAATGATAGAAAGAGTACTAGTGGTGATGCATTTTTCTTGGGTAATAAGTTGATTTCATGGTCAAGTAAGAAGAAGAATGCCATTTCTTTATCTACTATAGAGGTAGAATACATTGTTGCTGCTAATAATTGTACTCAAGTATTGTGGATGAAGAAGATGTTGAAATATATCAGAGTTGTGTATGATGAACCTATTGCTATATTATGTGATAATTCAAGTGCAATTAACATTTTTAAGAATCCGTGCTGAATTCAAAGACCAAGCATATATCTATCAAGTTTCACTTTTTGAGAGAGAAGGTGAGTGAAAAGGAAGTCAAATTGGAGTATGTGCCTACTAAGGAACAAATTGCATATATCTTTACCAAACTGTTGCCTAAGGATACTTTTGAGTATCTCAGAGGGAAGCTAGGGGTGATTACCCCTCCTAATCAGAACTAAGATGCATTGACTTGCATTAGTCTGTACATTTCATAGTCATATCTTGATTCGAATTGATGTTGTGGTGGCTGCTACTCAAGGGGAGTAGTCAGATGTTCAGATATGTGGTTCAAAGCTTGTGTGGAGAAAAGAGATCTTTGTCATTGATGTCAAAGGGGGAGAAGAGTCATGTGAAAAACTATGAATTATTTGGGGAGAATATTCATGTGGGGAGAAGAGTTGTGTGAAAGAGTTGAGGAGAAAAGAGTTAGAACCTAAGGGAGTGTAAGTGCTAAAGATAGTTTCGTTGATGGTGTTTTTAACATAATGTGTTGCCATCAATGCCAAAGGGGGAGATTGTTGGATGTTGTTGATATGTGGTTGTCATTGATGTCAACACTATTGGCATTAATTTCTTCAAGGTTGTATATGTTGAGGATATTGAGAAAATTGTAATAAAATAAGTTGCAGGTTCTTAGTGGTGAAGTGAAGTTTAGTCTGTTGGTGAAAAACTGTGAATTATCTGGGGAGAAGAGTCATGTGGGGAGAAGAGTCATGTGAAAGAGTTGAGGAGAAAAGAGTCAGAACCTAAGGGGAAGTAAGTGCTAAAGATAGTTGCGTTGATGGTGTTTTTCACATAATATGTTTCCATCAATGCCAAAGGGGGAGATTGTTGGATGTTGTTGATATGTGGTTGTCATTGATGTCAACACTATTGGCATTAATGTCTTCAAGGTTGTATATGTCGAGGATATTGAGAAAATTGTAATAAAATAAGTTACAGGTTGTCATTGGTGAAGTGAAGTTCAATTTGTTGGTGAAAAACTGTGAATTATCTAGGGAGAATAGTCATGTGGGGAGAAGAGTCATGTGAAAGAGTTGAGGAAAAAAGAGTTAGAACCTAAGGGGGAGTAAGTGCTAAAGATAGTTATGTTGATGGTGTTTTTCACATCATGTGTTGCCATCAATTCCAAAGGGGGAGATTGTTGGATGTTGATAATATGTGGTTGTCATTGATGTCAACACTATTGGCATTAATGTCTTTAAGGCTGCATATGTTGAGGATATTGAGATAATTGTAATAAAATAAGTTGCAGGTTGTCAGTGGTGAAGTGAAGTTCAGTCTGCTAGTTAGCTCAGTACGTTGATGATCAGAGGTTGTGAATTAAAGGGTTTTTTATCAAGTATATCTAGTTTATCCATGTTAAGTTTCAAAGATCCACATGAAAATTTGATCGAGTTATGAGCAGTTGTGTTCTAACAATCATTCTATTGCTTCAGTTGGTGTTCCTGAATGAAGATGATTTGATTCTAGTAAGTTCAGTTGTTGTGGATGCTTCTCTAGTGATTCATGATATCTGTGGATGTTTCTAGATCGTGCTCTATCTGTGTTTCATGTCTGCATTGATCGTTATTCTTGCGATTAGATATTTTCTCTTGTGTGTTCATGTTCTTCATGTTCTTGGCCGACAGGGTGTTGTAGCGTGTTGTGGATCTTCGAGGAATAATTTTTGAAGGTGTTTTATGTTCGAGGACTTTGTTTTGGGTCTTCATTATGTTGTGGCCGACATTGGTCGATTCACATTGAAAATTATTTATTGTTTTGGGCTGATAGTTTGCATATGTTTTATTATTTTGTTGAGGTCGATATGTAACAATGTAATCTCTTGTTGCAGATATATATATATATATATATATATATTGTTTTGGGCTGATAGTTTGCATATGTTTTATTATTTTGTTGAGGTCGATATGTAACAATGTAATCACTTATATATATATATATATAAGTGATTGTTTATTCCATTTGAAGGCATATGCGTGTATGAGATGTGTGAATAATGTCCTAATCATTCAAAGGCAAAAGAAAAGTGTGAAGAAGAGTGAGCAGAGTGTGAAGAAATGTTCATGTGCTTAACCAGAACTATAATCAGGCATTAGCAGATGCTATTTTCTCAGTTCAAAATCCTGTGGATGTAATCCGAATGTTTTTGTAAGACAGTGCATCTTCTTTTGGGTAGTAAGCCTTTCTCTATTTGAGTAGTTAGCTCTAGGCAGTGTGCCTGAATGCAAGTGCATTACCCATTTATTTTTCTTTATACTTTTAACAGGGTGTAATCTTGTGGACTAACCTCCACCGTGGTTTTTCCCCTAACAGGGTTTCCACGTAAAAATCTTGGTGTTATGTGTATTTCTGATGTGTTGATGGTTTATGCTTTCATGGTTATTCATCAGATCTGAGAATAAGGTTAATAAGTTTGATAAGTTTAAATTTCTGAGACAACTGATTCACCCCCCCTCTCAGTTGTCTACCCTTGTTTTGCCAACATATTGTTAACTTTAAAATTTATTAGACTAATTGGTCTATTTTTCTAAATCTCTCCTACCCAACATATTTATTTTTGAATTTTGACCATAAAGAAGCCTAGATATAATTTCCATTCATGCTCTGTAGTAGTATCTCAGATAATTTTGGTGTCTTCACTTTTAGAATCGATAATGTCTTCAATAGTATCAATAACTATTCTTCATTCCACATGTCATTGATTATAATTAATGGTTTCCTAGTTTAACACTATTGAATAATTGCTATGACCAATATCTCTTTGAATATTGTGAAATGGTTTATAGAGTAACAATTATGAGAAGCGAAAATAATGGGGGACAACTCAAAATGGAGTGCGTCTCTTCTCACCAACGGTAGTTTTTTGAAAAAATCAGGTCGTTATGTGCTTCAATTGGGATTCCATGGAGCAAATTGCCCCCGACAGGAGTACTTTTTTCGTAGAGTTTTGGTGCTACAAGTTGTAGATCACCGCCTCGTTTCTCAGAAAAATTCTTTTTCAAGGAAGAAACGGGGGTTTTTATTCCTATCAAAGGCATTCCAAGTGTTCCAATGGGAACTCTTTTCGACCTAGGAAAGCATTAAATCGGGACACACAACCTTCTTTTGATATATGTGTATCGGATTCAGAAACCCATGTAGAATCTTCGAGTTACTATCATCGATCATGGGTGGATGTAGTTTCTAGAGTTCCCTTCAATCCAAATTTTGATGATTGTCATTCTTTGAATCATTAGTTCATTAAGGATTCTGATGGTGTCAAGGTTGCTCGTGTATCAGAGACTACGAATGAGAGTTTTCTGCCTTTGGAATCTTACCCAAATGATATCCCACTTAAGATCTCCTTCCCAAACAACATTGTTTAGAAGCATGAAGATTGTTATCGGATCCTGCATTTGCAGCTGAAGAATGCACAACAGAGAAAACTCAAGTGTTCATCTTCACAAGATCCTATTCATTTCCCATTCAGGGCTTCTTTTCCAGATAATATTTCATTAAAGCATTCAACTTATCAACGTATTTGTAAAATACAAGAGTTGAATGCGAAAAGAAGTTGTTTTGAAGTGGGTTCATAAAGAATTTCCACTGTAGGCTTGTGCGGAAGAGTCTGTGAGTAAAGAGCTTGTTCATATCACCTTGCCTGAAGAAGTCTTGAGCATGTAGATACAGGATCTCAAAGATCATGCCTTAACATGTAAGTTTTGGAACCTTTTGCATTTTGTTGATGTTTTTACATATTTACTTTATTCTAAATGGGATGGGACAAATCAAATCTTTTACATAGATCAAGGCAATAGTTTCTCCATTGTTTTCTTTACCATAAAGCAACAAAGGGATGTGGTCTCTAGGGTCAAATCATGGGTTTTTGAGGGATTTGGCTTATATACTCAGCCATGGATCCCAAATTTTTATCTTAATTCTACTATAGTCATTTTTGTTCCTTTCTGGATTCAACTGCCTGCACTTCCACTAGAATATAGGAAAATGGGTATAGTGGAAACCATTGCTAATCATTTGGGGGTTTTTGTAAGGCATGATATGGATTTCTTTAAAAATCCAGGTAAACCAGTTAGGGTATGTGTGTTGCTTATAACACTGAAGGATTTTCCTTCAACAATTAGGACTGATTCAAATTTTGGAAGATGGATGAAGGAAATCCTAATTGAAAACCCTAATAATGTTTGTACCTATTGTCACATTTTGGGACATTCAACACAAAATTATGTACAAGCACAGGATATCCATGAGATAAGTGAAGCACTGTCTACTGAAAACCAAACAAATTTTAGTATCAACATGGAGGAAACAATTTTTAAGCAAAATATATTTTCTCTAGGTGAATCAATTTCTATTGTAATCCAAAATGAGATTGTTGCAAATATGGAGGGTAGATTTTTGAAAGATATTGCAACTGGTTCCTCTTCACCGACATGTTTAAATGTTGAGTCAGGTTTAGATCTTATTGTTGCAGGGTTGTTTGTTGAGAGGTTGAGAAAAGGAAAATTTATAGTGGAGGAACCTTATCAAATGTATTTAAAGGACTTTCCATCTACATCATAGGTCATGAGTCTTGTTTTGATGACACGAGACCTAGATAAGTCTACTAGTATTTATCATACAAATCCTACTTTTTTCCTCAACATTACGGACATACTTTCCAAGAAAGGGAGGGATATAAATTTTGTAGTTCATTTCCCCAAAGGTTGGCATAATAAAGTGGCTATTTAAAATATGGTCATAGATAAATTGTTAAATCTATATTTGCCCAGAGTTTCCTTATTTAATATTCAACAGCTAGAAGGAATAATTTCAATGTTTATGTGGGGGAATTCCATGGTCTTTAAGCCTGTGAATAGAATGGAAGCACTGGGCTCATGCTCATCACTTTTGTTATAGGAAAATCATAATGTGAATGAATTTGAATTACCTTGTACAAATCATAAAGTGGACAGGCTTGACTTACATGAAATACATGAGTTGGGAGAAAGTGACAACTTGGGCAGCCAATATTGCTAATATGGTAGGTTCAAGCATAATTGATGAAATTGAAAAGGAAGTAGATAAGGAAGATGGGGAGCTTTGGGAAACAAAGTGTGATTCTATAGTTAACATGCACAAAATTGAGGATTAGTTAAAGGTAATAGAAGAGAAAGAGGACAAGGATGTAACTAGAGTATATGATATTGATTATGATTTTTCAAAGAAGTTAGAAATAAGCCAAACACCTACAAGTTTTCCTAGGATAAAATCTCCTAGTAAGAGAGGGAGCAATTCTAATGTAACAAAGATGTAGGAGGAGATAGATGCAAGGATTCAGTTAACTTTAGATGGAAACATTAAGAAAAGATTGAGGAGAGTAGGTTGCTCTCTTTGATCACCATAAAGATAATATCTTGGAATGTTAGGGGTATTAATGCCCCTAACAAGAGAGCCCAAATCAAGCAACAAAGAAATTCTTTGAGGGATGATATAGTTTTAATGTAAGAAACAAAGCTATCTATGGATAATTTTGAGAATACAATTAATAAGTGGACTTTGTGGAAATCATGTCACACAGAGGCACAAGGAGCATCAGGGGGTTTGATAACATTGAGGAATGCAACAATTGTACAGATGGAATCTATCTCTAATACCCCACATTGGAAATTGCTTCGTGTTACTCATTTTGATTTAAATTTCTTGTTGGTAAATGTGTATGCTCCAAATTCAACAATAGGAAAACAAAGATTATGGAAATAACTTGATTTAATTTTTTAGCAATCAGGATTAGAGAAAGTTGCTCTTGCAGGAGATTTTAATGCAATCTTATCTCCTCAAGAAAAGAAAGGAGGAATTATACCACCCCAAAAGACTATGGATGACTTTAATAGTTTTGTGCACAATAATGTACTTCTTGATGTGCAACTAGTTAAAGGTACATATACATGGACGAATAAGAGGTGGGATTTTTTGCAAATAGCTGTAAGGTTGGATAGATTTCTGATATCATCTAATTGGGTGTTTGGTAAAATGTGCAAACTTCAGAAATTTTACCATGGTCAGGATCAGATCATTTTCCAACTTGTTTAAATATTGTAGTTGCTAATTCTCCTAAAAAATGGAGATCATCTTTTAAGTTTGAATCTATGTGGTTTAGGCATAACGAGTTTCTTCCATTGTTGCAAACATGGTGGTTGCAAGCACCGTATGAGTTGGGTTCTATCAAGTATAGATCTTGCAAAAGTTGCAGTATTTGAAAGGGAAAATAAAGCATTGGAATATTCATGCATTTAAAAAAAAATTCATCAGAAGGATTTGATTTCAAAACACTTAAAAGATATCAATGAGCAAATTATAAATTAGGGGTTAACGCCACAATATTTTGAGCAACAAAAAAGGTTACAATTGGAATGGGAAGAATTGGTGTTGCGGGAGGAGATGTACTAGCGTAAAAAATCACATGAATTGTGGCTTCAAGAAGGGGATAGAAATACCAAGTTCTTTAATATGACAGCTCAAATTAAGAAAGCTAAGAATTCAATGTTTTGAATTCAAGAAAGTACCACTGGAAAGTGGTTAAACAATGAAGATGATATACAAAATGAAGGGATCAAATTCTTTTCGAATTTGTTAACACCAATAAAACAATCAAATCTGATTGAAAAAGAAAGAGAGGATATGTTACAAGCAATTCCTACTTTATTGTCTGAACAAGATAATGTAGAGCTCACTAAGCCTTTTACTTTGGATGAAGTGAAAATGGTTGTTTTCTCACTTAAACTAGATAAGGCCCCAGGGCCCAATGGATTCACAACAATATTTTTTCAAAATTGATGGGATTTTATAGGTTTTGATCTTCATAAGGCTCCAGAGGAGTCTAGGTCTTCTTGCTTTGTGCTTAGGCAATTCAATGTCACACACATTGCATTAATTCCAAAGGTGAAGGATCCAAAGTCTTTTTCAGAATTTCATCCTATTTCCCTTTGTAACACAGTGTATAAGATCTTTTCCAAAGCTATCTATCTTCATTTGTTGCCTCTCATTCCGAAATTGATTTCAAAAGAACAAGGTGGTTTTGTTCCTGGTAGGGAAACAACGGAAGGGGCCTTAGTGGCACATGAACTTCTGCATTTTATTTCTTTGCACAAAATTTCATCATTTATCATCAAGCTAGACATGATGAAAGCTTATGATAAAGTCGATTGGTCTTTCCTTATGCAAGTGTTAAAGAAGTTTGGTTTTCATGATAAATGGTGTAAGTGGGTTTTTTCTTGTTTAAAAGGTGAAAAATTCTTAGTATTAATTAATGGTGCATCAACAAGTTTCTTTAGTTCTACACAAGGAGTAAGGCAAGGCGATCCACTATCACCTTTTTTATTCATAATATTAGCAGAAGCTCTTAGTAGAACAGTCAAAAGGTCACATGTTCAAGGGTTGTGGAAAGGGATTTCAATACCTTCAACTGCAATATCTGTAACTGACTCATTATTGTGGATGACACAATTTTATTTGCTATGGCCATGCTACAAGAGGCCAAGCATATTAAGTCTATTTTAGTTAAATACTCACTTTCATCAGGGTAGCAAATAAATGCAGAAAAATCAAAGATATACACCTTCAATATCAAGTATGGATTATAAAGGCAATTTGTCAATCTTCTTGGTTTTTAAATAGCATAATTACCTTGTAAGTACCTTAGGATTCCTTTTTTCAATGGTGCGAATAGGATCTCCTATTCAGATAAGATAATTCATAGCATTCAGATGAGGATAGCAACTTGGAAGGGTAGGTGATTATCACTGTCATGCCGTATGCTAATGGTCAAATTAGTGCTTGCTACTATTCCCAATTATTATATGGCTGTATTGAAAGCTCCAAAAGCAGTACTTTTGATAATTGAAAAACTAATCAGGGATTTCTTATGAAGGGGAACATTGACAACAAGAGGAAGATTCCACTTATATCATTGAAAAATATATGCGAAGAGAAACTAAAAGGGGGAGCTAGAATATACAATTTATCAACTAGAAATTGAGCTTTAGGGGAAAAACTAGTATGGTATATGTATTCTAAACCTCAAAAAAGTGGTATAGGCTCATCTAAGCAAAGTATCTTGATAGTGCAGATCCAAAGAGAATTTTTACACTTTCAAACCCACCACAAGGTTCTACAATGTGGAATTTTTTGATTACATGTAGAAACGTAATCACCTCATATCTTACTTGGGAAATTCAAAATGGTTAACAAGCTAAATTTTGGGAGGATTCTTGGGGTGGGAATGCTCCTTTAAATACAGTTCATAATCTGCAAACAATGCAAAATTTACTCATTTCAAGTTGGGGGGAAAAGTAAATGATTATTTTGAAAGCATAGAAGAGTGTACATGAAGAGCTAAATGGAAAGATGTGTCTTCCATTACCCATCCAAATGATCAAAAAGAGGAGTTTATATGTAGATTAAGTGAAAGGAATGTTTATGTTTCATGAGAAGAGGATAACTTGCTATGGGCACCTTCTAAATCAGGTTTTTACACGGTCAAAATGGGTTACAAGGCGGTAATGAGTAAAGGGGAAAATATTAGACCTCAAAGAGCCTTATCTTTTTGTTGGAATTCAATAGTGCTTCCAAAAGCTAGGTGTTTTTCATGGTTGGCTATCAAAAAGAGAATTTTGACAAGTGATAGACTTGCCAAACTTGGAATAACACCTCAATTCAAATGTGTATTGTGTGAAAATGAAATGGAAGAGATTAATCACTTGTTCATACATTGTCCTTTTGTAATACAATGTTGGTCTTTTATCAAATGAAAATTAAATTGGTATTCACCACTACCAAATAATTTATGGTCCGATTTATTCTCAATTTGGCCAATATTGTATAAATCTTCACTGTTTGCATGCATATGGAGAGTGGTTCCTTCGGTAGTATTGTGGAGCATTTGGTGGGAGCGAAATAAAAGGATTTTTAGAAATGAAAAAATGAAGGTGGAGCAAGTTTTGGTGAAGATGGAGTCTTCAATTACAGAGATAACAAATGCATATGTTTAGAAGGTAAAAAATATTTGTTCACTATTTAGAGATTGGGATTCAAAATTAATGCAGAAGTGGACTAATATTGTACTTCCTTTGAAAGGAAGTTTGCACCAAAATCCAAAAAAAAATTAGATAGAAGAAAAATGGCCTAGATTCCACCTCCAAAAGGATATTTTAAGTTAAATTTTGATGGTGCATCACGTGGAAACCCAGGAATTTCAGAGGTAGGGGTTGTAATGAGGGATCATAAAGGTCTTATCATCTCATCCAAATCAATAAAAATTTCAATAGGAACAAATAACATTGCAGAATCACAAGCATTGTTGTATGGTGTGCAATTAGCCAGAGGTTTGAAGCTCAATACTTTGGAAATTGAAGGAGATTCACTAATCATTGTTAATGCATGTAAAGAGAGAAAGGATTTTTGCTAGAAATTAAAGTATGTGTTGCAACAGGTATCGAAAATAATGGATAAGCTCAGTTTTTTGCAAATAAAGCATATGTACAGGGAAGGGAATAGGTTAACGGAAAAGTTAGCCAATATTGGGTGTGAACAAACTCAACATGAGATAATCTATGAAAATAACACACAAAACATCACGTAAGAATTAAAAGGTATTATGGAAGAGGAAAGAGTTGGTTAGATCTTGTTGGAGTGCAATGGGGGACAGTGGTAATTTGTTGCCATGTTAACCAAATTACACCAAATACCATGTAAAGAGAAAAGAAAAGTTTAAATTTTTGAAAAAATGCCATGTAAAGAGAAAGGGAGGGTCTTTTTGATGTGTCAGGAAATTACAAATCACCGTTGGAACAGATGAAAGTAATACACATAGCAAGTGTGAGGTGGCAGCCAACTAGGCATGCACAGTAATAAAATAGGTAAATTTACATGTCCTACTACTATTCGATGAAGTTAAATCAAATCTTGCTTCACCTTATGTGGGTGTACAAAGAATACTTTGCAGCAAAATGGATATCTAGCTCAACGTGCTTCAAATATTTGCAAAGCTAGCAGTTGTACATACAACAAGAGGAAAGTTATATCACATGAATGATGGCCACACTCAAATGACTTCATCACAGATTACATTAGACTGCATGTTATATGTTGTAAAGGTATATAATGTTTTTTGCTAATAGGTGTCATAATTTTGTAGGAAATTGATGCAAGGAAAAGTGGGTGTTCGCTACATCATTACTTTAAGCAGCTTCAGGCATGTTTAAGTACAGTCAAGTAGGAAGGATGTTAGTGGAATTCAAAGTAGAATTGTAGTTACTTAAAAAATAAAGTGAATTCCACATCTATAATAAGAGCATGGGTGTAAATAGGTTAATCACTCTGCAATTACTATAGCAGCAAAATGGTTTTCATTTTTGCAAAGTTTTTAAGGGGTTGTGAATGAAAGAATTTGCGTCATCTCAAGGGGATGTATGTTGTGGAACAAATACAAATAAAGTAGTCTTGATAGCTCAATTTTTTTGGCAGAGTCCTCAAGTTGTAGTTGGGGGTGTTATAAGAGGTGTTGAAGGCTTTACTTATTGAATTTTTTGAAAGAATCATCTTCAAAATCGTGATCAAGTCAAGTTACCAATATTCTGTTGGGAATTTTGATCATGGGTAAGCTTTAAAATTTGTCAATTCTGGATTCTCAAGTCAATTGCTACATGCAATAATTTGTGGGTGTCTCTGGAAGCTTGCATTGTGTACTGTCATCTGTGAAAAGAACTGCATTATGGGTATTCAAAGCATCGCATCAAAGCAACGACAATGCTAGTTGAAGGTGGTGCAAGGTTCGTTTTCAAACAAATCATTCTATAGAAGTTGCAATCAATGCTCTTCTTCTGAAGTGTGACTTCACCGGTAAGTTGCAAAATCTTTGAATTCTTCAAAAGATTTGGAAACATTATGGGTTTTGCAATATTCTGGGCTATGCTATATCTTTTTCCCAAGTGTGGTAGCATTTTGGGTTTTTGCTATTTTCAGAGCATTACTATATCTTGTTTCCAAGTTGATATATACTGTTTCCAAATGCTATATATATGTTGTGTGTGATGGGCTCAATGGAAAAGAAAGAATAGATAAAGGTAATTATATAGCATATGTAAATTTTGAATGTGGTTACTCCCTGTTAACAAAGATATCGAAGGGTACTCCTTGCTTTCATATCTAAGCTCCAAGATATTGAAGCGTGTTATTTCAGGGTATAATTTTGTGTTATATAGCAACTTTCCTCCATGGAATTCATTCCTAGAAATTATAGAGCACCATTTCCAGTGCAACAGTGGGAACTGCCATTCTCTAAAGGTTTGGATTGAGAACACTTGTCTCATGTGTTTAAAATAGATTGTTCCTCTATCTTTAAATGTGTGAAGACTATAATTGAGGATGAGATACTGCAACTGTCAACCCAGAGGATAATATTTCCTTCAAATTTTGTATCTATCTTTGTTTCTAATATCATTGATTTGAATCCAAATTACCAAGACATGCAAAAAATTACAAATGTAGTAATTCAAGAGGTTGAAAAATGCTCTACTTACAAGCATACAAAAATGTGACTTTTGGCAAGGAGAAGCGTATATTGGTGGTGTCTTTCCTAGAAACTATTTGCATCATAAAGTTAGTTACAATTTTTTTTATAATGGTATGAGAATGGTGCTTGAATTCAACTCATCAAGCTACTTGTATAGGGAGCTGAGCCATTATCACTTTGAGTTGGGAAATGACATGGAAAGGAGTTTCAAAAATAAATATCATGCACTTTCATTTCTTATAACACATCATTGTCACCAGGCCGCTATTGTCAAACCTCCAATGCTGCCATAACAGAGAGAGTTGGAATCAACTGAGTTGCAAGCATCACCAGTGGTTTAAAATGCTCAATAAGTCAGGCTCCTTCCTCAACCGATCTTCCTAGATATGAATATGACAACAAATTCAAAGACAACTCTGCCAATGAATCAAATTATCTAGAAGGAAGGGAATGAAGGAAAATTCTCAGTAGGAAAGTATTGAAAAGCATATATAAACTTCTTAATATTTTTGTGCTCTTGAATGTTAATCTTGAATATGTCAAAGTGCTATCATACAAAATAGAAAAATTCAACTGTTTTTGTCATTTAAGAAGTTGACATTTTGTATCTATAACATATTTAGGTAGTGTCATATCACATTAGTGGTATCTATTTAGGGTGGAAATGTAAATCCTGGATCAACTATAGCCACGTTATGTTGTAATATTTCCTATTATATAATATAAATAGTCGGCTTAATGCATTTTGCTAAAAAAATAAAATTATGAGAAGCAAAAATCAAACCATTTATCCAAGTGATGTGTAGGAATATATAGAAATTTAGGAAACACTCTCACAATAGTTGTTTTTCTTGCATTCCATTTATTATATGCTTTTCGTTGAGGATTATATATCCATGATTTTGCTACATCAATTAGTGATATATATTCTATATTAGAAGGCATGTTTCTATATGCATCAATGAAAGATATTGTTTGTTCTTTATTGCTATTTTCACTATGCAACACTACATATTTAAAAACCTCAACTGATACATTTATATTGATAAATATTCTACTTCTTTCTACCAACGAAAGTTCAAATATCATGTGACTTGTTTCTTGAGCTCCAATATCCCTTTCTATTATTGTTTCAATTAGAAGTTTCCTATAAGTTTTTACTGCTAGATCATCTAGATTTTCTATGTTTGCAAGACGTATTAACATTTTTAGTATGTTTCAAAGTTTTTCCCTACTTTAGCTGCATACTTGTAAATATATTTAATTACAACATGCTTTGACATAATAGGTTTCCAATCTATATTTTTTCTCTACAATTGCAATATGTAGTGATTGTGTGAGTTAAGTCTGTGTCATTTCTTCTAGTATGATCAATTTATTTTCACATGTTTCTATATCTTTATATAATTTCAATCCTTGCAAATTTAATGCCCATGGGGCATTATACCTATAAGTCATATTATTAACATTAAATTATATTTAATATATTGTATTAGGAAAGTACATTTAAAAATAATAACAATAACATTGTAGAAATGATTACTTGCAAACCATTTTCCTCCTTTTCTTCGTAGATATGCACCCTCTCTACACATTGTATGTCTTTCTACAATGTTTGCTATCTCCTCATACTCCTTTTCAACATCTGCTTCCACAAATTGTCTTATATTTTTAAGACATGGATGCAAATTCAAGTTTTGGAATGCCTACAATATAAATTACAATTAATTAATTCGTAGTATTAGTAGGAATTAGGAAAAAAAATTGTGTACATGCTATGCAAATTGGTTTTTGTACCTATAAATTTTGTTCATGGGTATCTTGTCTAAGATTCCATGTGTGAATAGTCAAGTTGAGGTATATTTGAGCAACATTTTGTTGATCTTGATTGGACCAATCAATAATATATCCATATTTGGCATTCCATGTATCCATAAAAAACCATGTACATATGTTGATCCTCTATGTTGCCACTCATATTTGTACCAATAGTCTTTATCATTCATTCCTTTTGTAGGATTTTTTTAAAAAATTAGAGTGTCGTAAGTGTATGTATTGTGCAACTATATGAGGGTAGTCAATCAAATTTTGTTTTCACCAAAGTTGTGTTTCTCGTGGAGTTGTTGGCAATGTACCTAATATTAGTGCATGTAAATCTGGTCAATACAAGTTAGTTGCACTAAATGTAAAGAATATGGTAGGTGCACCAATCTAATGTAGCATTTCTATCAATTTTGCATGACATTTGTCTAATATGATCTTGTACCTCTTAAAAAAGTTATGAACCACATCAATCTATCAACTAGTTGTGACTGAGCATATTTTCCATATGTTCATGAAGCTTTTTTATAGTGTTTACCTATGCACGGATCAATTCCATTTCTCTTTATGCATTAGGGGGTTGAGAAGCCACCGATGTAGGTTGATCAATGATATTACATTTATTAGTCTCTATCACTAGTCCAACATAAACAATTTCATTTGTATTTGAAATGTACAATCCTTAATTGTTCAAAAATATTTTGATCAAAATTTACAGGTAAATTGTTAAGAGTGTTTGCATCGATTGTGACATTTGAGTAAAAAATTTCATGATTTTCTTGTAGTGGAGTGTTGTATAAACATGAAATGGTAACTTGTGCCATGCTGATATTTCCTTTTGACTATAATGATTGGAAAATATATAATAAAATATGGTAATTTATTTGATATATGTTTAATATGTTTCAAAAACCTTATAGTGTGTCCTCTATATTTATGTTGACCACCTCTTACATGTGTAACTTGAAATATTGGACTCACACATGCAATCGACATTTCTTTTACTTGTGTGAGATTTGCTATTTCAACTAGTTGGGGTCCAAGATTCATATTATTTGTAGTTGAGAATCCATTCATTCCTCTCTCTTGTTTATATCTTGTACAAACAAAACCTTCTAAAGTGTGAAAAACTTTGATTCCAATGTAACATTCTTCTCACATGTAACACATTGATGGTGAATGGTAGGAATCTAAATGATTACGAAATACCATTTGCATTTTTTGAAATCATTGGCAAGTAATCCATTTGGGTTTGGTGTGTGTGTATTTTCTTCTCATTTGCTTTATCTACTTCATTCCTTCTTTGTTCATCCCTTTTTGCATCTATCATGTTTTCTCTCTATCATTTTCAATACTCTTTTTGGAATTCTCTTTAATATTGTTTCATTTGTTCCACAGTTTCAAAGTTTCTCTTTGGTCAAACCATAGCTAAAAATAAGAAAAATATTGTAAAGCTCAATAAGAAAAATGTATCATCTGATTTTAGAAAATATTGTAAGAGACAACCTAAACAATTATCTTGCATATATATGTCAAAACTATTCATATTAGTATTATTCTAATTTTAAATTAAAAACCTATAATATATAATATTATTTTATTATATTATTGTAAAGATATATGTATATAGTATTGTTATATAATTATAATGCTATTATTATTATAATGATGTTTCATGTTTTTTTATTGTTTTGATTAAAGGGAAAAATAGGTTTTGAATGGACCCAAAACCCTTTACAATTGAGGATACAAAATTCTTCCAAGGAAAATATTCAACTGACCACCAACAACAACCCAACAACCAAAAAACACAAGCGGGCAGGTGCTTAACTAAAAGTAAGACAAAAGACCACCATCAACACCTAATAGCAACACAACAACAAAACAACCTAAAAGAAAGTAACCCCTAGTAGGAAATAGAAAGCAAGCAAGAAAAAACCACACACTAATTCAAGCCACCCAGAGTGTTGGCGACCTCAATTTGTTGGTTTTTGTGCCTCTCGACCATGTCCAATAGTTCTTTCTTCTCAGCATCAAACATTTTCTTCCAATCTGCCGACCCTTTGCTAATAGGACGTTTGTCTGTCATCCTTAGCCACCTTTTTTTCCCTTGCCCTTGGCCTCATGCTCTTTCTCCATAAGCTCAAAGAATTAAACCTGATCCTCCCTAAGCTCACTAATTTTCTTGAACAAGACTTCTAGGGAGTCTGCATTTTTCTTGATCGAGATGTGGCACACCTGCATTAACTTCTTGATGTCTGTATTTATGCCTAAAACCTTGGCCTCCATAGCTACCAATCTATCCTCACACAAAGATTTAAAATCATGATAAGAACCCTCCAGGTCCACCATTCTATCTATAATAATGTCTGACACAAAACCCTTCAGACCATTCTTCATATTCTCTTTTAAGCCTATGATTTTAATATTAATTTTATTGAACCCCTGAAGAGTCCACTTAGCCAATTTAAAGGTACCAGTGGCCCCAACCCTAGCCATATCGAGTAAATCAAACATGGAAGTAGCATCATCATTAAGGTAAGAAAAGTCCTCAGAAAGAGGATTTACCTTCAAGGGCTCCTGCTTGGCTTTGCTCTTCTTTGCATTCTCCTCATGCCGACCCCTAATTTCCTCGTCATGTTCCTCCTTGGGAAGGTCCTACATGGGAGAATCCTCAATAGCCACCATCTTTTCACCAACATCCTTTTCCTCACCAACCACGCTAGGGTCCTTGATTGGAACCTCAAAAGCCTTGTTTTTTAAAATGGCAATCTCTTTGACAACCTCCTCGGTTTATCAACTAAACCCTCAACATTACCCTGTGTCCCCACCTTTGACCTACCACCAACAACAACTTTACCAACAACGACCTCTGCAGACTTGGGAGAAGAATATACCGACCCCACCTCCATGTCCTCATTCTCAGAAAGAGCCAGCCACTTAGGCAACCTGCTACACTTGGCACTAGCCACCTTCCTCTTCTTCGAAGACATAGCCACAACTGCAGGGGAAGCATCCTCCTCATCCTCATTCCATTCCTCCTCCTCTTTCGAAGGGGACTCTGAACTCAACGACCCAAACAAATCACTAACCACTTTTTCCTTTCCCTTGATGGTCGGAGCCAGGATGAGAGCCTTGACGTGCTCCATAATAAGAAGGATAAGCCCTTCATGGAGGACAGAGGCCCTCCTATTCTTCATATGCGTGGAAACTGAGACCTCCAAAGAAGATAATAGGAAAAAAGGAAACAAAATGAACAAATCATGATGAAAATGGTTGAGGAGTGTGAAATGGTGACCAAGAATAGCCCTAAACCTCCCTTCCAAGGTCACATAATGCATTAAGACCTCCGCAACACTCACCTAGATTTTCTTGAAGGAAGTTTTCTCATAACCCCAACTCTCCAATTTGATTAACTGCTTCCTCTCATCATCTTTGAAAAACTAAACCATCGCTTCTTTTTTTCTTTTTTTATCCTTAAAAAACTTCCTACCCACAGTCGACATTCCCGTTACAGTGGGAATCAATTCCTCATTGACCTCCACTTCTAGACCTTTAATCTTTAGCTTATGATTATGCCAGAATGAGACAAATTGCGCCGAGGCATTAGGGTCATGCCTGTGCAATCTCTCCGAGAATGGAGTGAAATTCCCATGACTCAAAATACTCCAGAGCTTCTTCTTTCTTTGAATGTCACCACAAGAGTGTGACTCGATTAGACTCTTGTCGCCACCCATTACAACCAACACAAAATTCACAACACCCTTGCGAAAACAACTCAATTGAAGACTAGAGAGCTGAAAACTACCCACAAAGCGTGCAAACTGAAGGTAGGTACAAGGCCATAAATGTCTCAACACCTCATCCCACGCCATCATTCCTTAATAAACTCCTAGCTTTCTTGGGAAGGATCGATCGCTCCTCCCACAAATGAAATTCATTTAGGCTGACAACCTCGTTGTCAAAAAAATATGCCAACGAGTTTCCTTCTCGGTAGACGTGAGAGACTCGGGTCTCATCACAAGATTGCAACATAATAATCGTATCCTTGATAAGATGGTTGATGTTCCAACTTGGAGGATGGGTGCCACATAGATAATTTATGATGTTCATGGAATCACCTTCCACCCAAAGTTTGGAGTATCCTTTGTTGATGGCATACTTAACACTTATGAACACAGTCTCCGCCTCCGCGCAATGATTGGTCTGAGTACCCAATGGGAGTGACATATTTTTATTGTTAGTATATTGTTGATATTGTATTTTATTATTAAATGATATTATTTTATATTAATATTATTTATTTTTAATTTTATTCAAATAATTTTATTATTATTAATTTATATTGTATTATGGAATAAATGTGACTATAAAATAGCATTATTAGTTATATATTATCATAAGTTAAGTATGACTATTGCATTAATGTTTTGATTAAGAGGGAAAAGCAGGTTTGAAGTGACCCAAAACCCTTTACAAAAAGTATGTCAAAATAACAAAATGTTGCTAAGACAAAAGATACAATAGGGAACCTAGCAGCCAAAAACAACCACACAACAACAAACTAAAAGACTACATAGAGGGACACTATCTCATTTCTTTTAAATTTTTAGCAACCTCCAACTCCTAATTGTAGTGGAGGTTGACCATGGACAACAAATCTTAGTTTTCCTCTTCAAAGGGCTTCTTGAGGCTAGCCCCTGTTATAGCACTTAGACCCTCATTCCCCTAGTTCTTTCCCTTTTCCTTGGAGGGAAACACGCTCATTCGATACTCCACCATCTGGTGCTCCCTAAGCTTGCCAAATTTTTCCATTAAAATCTTTAGAGAGTCCACACTATTTTTGATGGACATATGGTTGACCTCAAAGAGCTTTTGAATTTCCTTGTCCAACCTAGCCACTTTATTGTCCAAACCTTGCAGTTGATTAGCACATTTAGACTGGAAGTCTGAAAAAGAACTTTCCAAGTCCATAATTCTTTCAATAAGAAGATCATAAGTAGAACCCTTGGGCATACTTTGAAACATTTCTTAAAGGCTTTTGATTTTTATATTGACCTTATTGAATTTCGTGAGGACCCATCTCCCCACCCTAAAATTATAGGCAACTCCCTCTTTGGCAATGAATAAGAGGGAAATATTCTCAGGGTTCTCGTCCAAGTACGAAAAATTGACAGATAAGGGGTCAAACCTCACAGAGTCCTTCAAAATAGTCAATTTTGTGCCTTTTTCTAGAACTTTCTCCTTACCTTTGTCATTAGTAGTAGGCCGAGAAGACACTGCTTGCACAATCCTTTGTAGGCCACTAACCAAAATAGCATCTTTAGGATGAGGAAAGGACTGGGATTCAACCTCTGTCATGCGGTCACTCGAACCAAAACCTTGGGGCGTAGTAATCTGCTCCTCAGATAGCATGTGCGCAGGCTTCTTGGAAGTCCAGGTAAAGTCCTCATTCCCCATCTCATACCCACCAATATCCCTATCATGGGGATGAATCCCCTACTTTTTGGACTTCACCGCTATTGTATTAAGGTTGTTATAATAATATTATTAAATAATTACAAAATTATTTATTCGATGACATTGTAACAATCCAATAATATTATTATATTGAAGCTTTTAATATGTTATTATTATATATTTAGAGTTATATATTACTAATATTATGAGTTTTAAATTGTATTATATTATTATTTTTCTATTAATATTAAAATATATGCATTATATTAATATTATATTATATTATGATATAATATAATATATATTTATATAAATTATTAGAGTAATTAATAACATTAAATCAAATTATTGTAATTTTTTATATTATTATAGTAGATTGATAATTTTATATTATTATTATGATTTTTTTATCAAAAAACGCTACCAGAGGGGGTAGCTCCATTTATATTAAGCTAAAGAAAACATTATAGAACTTGATGCATTATGTGCATCATTCCATCCTCAAATACTAAGGCTCTCTCTATTTGGGAGGCAACCAATAGGTCACCATTATTGTTGATGAAACTCTCAAAATCACTAAGGTATCTCTTCTTTGAACCTTCTTTGTAGAGTTGAAGGGCCTTCATGGCCACACCTTTTTTGATCATTATTGCAGTGTCTAAAATGCCAACAAAGGAACCATTGGATGGTGCCACTGGTATCAATTCCCTCAAATTTAATTATATATGCATAATTGGGAGTGACCAAATGGTGTATAAAAGAAACTCCCCAGGTGAAGCTTCCCATGACCTGGATTACATTCTCTGCAGAACAAGCCAACACACTGTTTTCATGAGCATGCCCATTCACCCAACAAGAGTTTTCGATCACCTTTATGATAGCAGCGTGATCTTCTCCCTCTTTAACTTTAAAAAGTTAGTGGATCTAGCTTTCTACTGAATCTTCCTCCTTCTGATGGACCTCCCCAACTCTTCCTCCCTCACCAATTCCTCCATCAAAATAGGCATTCAAGAATGACCTAACTCGGAAAACTCTAGGATTTGTTTTGATCACATGCCTGGTGTTTAAGACGAGGTAACCAGATGAAATCCTGAGGACTTCGGGTGACAGAGTCATATTGTAGACTTGTCACCATCACTTTAGCAAGTTGTCATTTTGGAATGGTAATTGCCTAGGTTTTTCTTATCACACTGCCCAAAGGTGGCCACGTTGCCCCCCACGACTAATTGTATGTTACACCCCATTTCATAGTTATCGAATTACTTTTACCTTCATGAGAAAATATGACGATAAATATAAATTGTGACTTTAATATGTTTGTTAGGTTAATGGAATATGGGAATATGTATTAAGATGTATTTTATTTTGAAGTCATGATTATTTTTTAATATTGATGAAATGAATTTTTATTGCAATGTGAATACTAATGCTTTGTTGATGAAAATATTATATGATGTAAATGATTGTATTGTGATTGGCTAACTAATTTTGCAAATATACTAAGTTGAATGCAGGAATAGGACTAAGCCTCTGGAAGAGAGGCGAAGTATCACTCAGGAGAGGGGCTTGGTCTGGTAACCCTAAATGAGCCTAACTGAGCAATCACACACTCACACCCTAGTTGGTCAAGTAGAGTTGAGTCAAGTTAGCTTGGGAAATGGTAAGTAACCTCTAGTTGTGATTATGCATGATATGTACTAGGTTATGAATGTTCAGTGTCGGTTTATTATCTTGCTCTTTGGATGTTCTTGGTTGGGTTATGTCATCGAGTCTTATGATTAAATGAAAGTTCCTTTTCGTGTGTTCATATTCATATGTAAATCAATGAAGTATAGATATATGCTCCATGTAGATATATATATATATCTCAATCGGTGAATATATGAATATATGTGTATAAGAGTAGACATTAAAATAATGTTATAAATATACATATAATATATGTATATTAATACGTACGTATATGATTATAAATATATGTATGTAATTACATACGTATAATTGCATATATGTGTAAATATGATTACTTTAGTATTATCGTGTGTATGTATATTTATTTATTTATTTTAAAATACCAAGAATGATTTTATGCATGATATTATATTATCATTTTAATATGCAATCATTTTGAATATGTATATAAATACTTATGAAAATATAAATATATATATATATATAATATGTTTTGCATTCCAAAATATATACCAAATATGGCGCGGACCATATAAAGGAAGAGACTTGCTTTATGAATAAGCAATATAATATTATGTTAAGCACATAAGTTTAAGCTTTCTACCAGTGTAGGAATAAGTTAATGAGGGCGTATAAAGAATAGATAATGTAGCACATAGTATTGCTTTGATTACAAAGCAAATGACATATATTAAGATTGCTGACTGTGGTCGAAAACCAACACACATAATTAAGAGGGCGTGATATAGCATGTGGCACAATAAACTAAGGATAGCTCACATATAAGTGATATTTCATATAAAATTAAAATGTTATTTAAAATCAAGAAGAGGCAACACGTAGATGAAGGCATGGAAACAAAGCAAACTATGAAGTGATGCTAATCTAAAATGCATAAATAAATTTGACTTAGTCCTGGAGCTAAAAAGGAGACAAATACAATAGGAAACATGGTGTTTTAATGGTGCCAAACTATGAATTGCGTGAACCAAGTAGAAGTCTAAACCTGCAATGTAAATTATAAATTATGAGACAATGATAAATATATGAATTGGTTAAATACAGAGCTGGGAAAATAAGTCAACTTGTAGGAGACAATCACCTTGCATTTCTGCTTATCATTCTTGTTGTCCAGTTGAATGGGGCGACTCATTTTCTATGGCTTAGTATGTGTTTTTTGTGCATCGATTCAAGCTATCACCTTTTATTATTCTTGCTGAGTCAAACTTTCTAAGTTGAGAAGTGTCAATTTTGATACCTTATTTCAAGCCTTTAGATGTTGATCTTTTTGTATAAATAGAGGTGCCTTTCATTGCAAATGGGACGCATTCTTGCATACTTTTTTTTTTAGTGTTACTCTATTGCAATATTGAGTTGTGAATTGAGAGGTTTTTAGTGTGAGATTAGTGAGGTTTTAGAGAGATTTCTTTGTGGGAATTGGCCAAGGGAAGGAATTGCAAACTGTTTGGTGGAGGCTATGTTAGGAAACCTGTTTCATCAATTGGAGCTATCTGATTACAGTCATGCTAGTTTTCTACTTTTTTTTTCTATTTTAAGTTGGAAAGATTGCTTGGTTTAGCTTGTTTATTTCTTGATGGATTCTTGTTTTCATGAAACCTTTTGGTTAGGTTGCATTTAAACTTGTGTGTATCTATACATGTTTATATATTGGAATGGTTATTATGATTTTATTTTTTCGATAAAAGTGGAGGAACACTATAATATATTAATATAGATATAAATATAATTTACAAATCCTGGTTCAGGCGAGCATACCGACAGGGAAGAACTAGGCAGAAAACCTCTGGTTATAGCTCGTGAATTAAAAAATTGTTACAAAATCGTCTCGATTATTAGGAATTATAATTAGTCAAGTAGACTATAATAACATTACATTGAGGTGATATCTTGAATTTATAGCCTATGAAGTTAGGTGAAACCTTGTGGTTAATGTGGACAGTAACACCACATGAACAATGGCATAATAGTCATATCATCATTGATGGGTTGTGAACCTTGTTGAAAATTTATATGTGAACCGTAATGTGAATAGGACTATGGGTGCAGAAGCACCAAATCCTCGCAAGTTAACAATGTTTTTCAGATATATATACAAATATAGTGAATATTGTGAACATATGATTATTTGAGTTATATTGAATGTAGAAGTTTTATGATTTGTTTGTGATCACTTGATCATTACATTACTTTTTATGGAAACCATAGGTTGGAAATAACCTATTTGGTAGGGTTGTTATTTGATTATTGATTGAAACAAATAGGTTGAGAATAACCTATATGATCTAATTGATCATTTTACTATTGATTATGCTTTTCAATTGGAGTCGACTTAATATTGAGTTTATACTTTGTATGGAGTCCTTTATTGATAGGAATATCCTTTTTGATTGAGGCCATTTATTGTTGTGATCATGCCTTTAAGTTGAGGTCATTTATTGTTAAGTTGTTTGTGAATTTTGGAATATGAAGTTATATGTGAGGTTTGATCATGAAATGACCATAGGTTGTTCTTGGGGTTAGGATAATCCAATGGAGGGGATAGCTTATGTGTATGAATTACTTTAGTTGAAATGTCTTAGTAAACTGGAAAAGAATATGTGTGGTCATAATCTAGTGAAGGGGATAGCCTATGCATAGAATATGTGTGGTCATTACAAATCGAGCTAGGAAGGTGTGTGAACAGGATGACTCTCACTCAAAGTAACTGAGTGTTGAATTCTTTGGCCAAAGTAGTGTAAGTTGCTACTATTTACACAGTCAATTCGCTGTGATCTAGTTATGCATTCTAGTATGGGATTATCATACACGTAGGTTGTAGCCACTGTATGGTAAATTTCTAGTCTATAGAACACAACACCAAGCTCAAGAAAGGCTAGTATTATGGGCTTACCAAACCAATCTCTTCGTTGAAGGGTAGGGCCATCTTACCTGTTAGGTAGATGTGTGGGGGATTGTAGTGAGTCTATGGTTGGTGGAAAATCTCTTGAGTGATGCTTCTCCTCATCAGTTGGTAGCCAAGATTTGGAAGGGGGACTACCTAGACTATATGTATTTCTTTTGCTAGAAGCTCATAAGAGCTATGTATGTACTCTTATATCCATTTATATGGAATATTGTAAACAAGAATACAAAACTTGAGATTATTCAATATGAAATCAATACTATGGAAATATTTGTGAAATTATAATGAAATGCAATTGAAGCTAGGAATATTGTTTATTCCAAATGTGCATGTTATCTATATTATGGAAAAGAAAAATTTATTACTATGTGATGGCATCATGCTTTATTCACTTGTGGCTAAAAACTATGACTTGTTTTTAGTAGAACATTTGGGAATGTTACATGAGTTGCCTAGACATTGTCATCTTGTTGTCGATAATGCTTATGGCCTTTCATTCCTAAATTCTAAAGATTTTCGTGATCTTGTTGTATAAGCCTATCCAAATCTGACCATGTTGAGGACATGTCAAAGATTATTTCATCCACATTTCCATCAATTGATGTATTAGTTACTTAGTTAGCTGCTTTGTTGGCTTCTCGATACACATGATTTATTAAAAAAAATCAAACCTTTCCAACTTTTTCTAGATCCACTCTTTCCAACCTTGGAGGCTCTATTTGTTGATGCATTTTGCCTTGATGCCATTGACACATACTTGGGAGTCCCCTTCAACTTTAACGACCACTATTCCTTTGGAGATGCATAGGCTAAGCCTAGAATCTATGGTTGCAAGCTCAACCTCATTATTTGTGTCATCACTAAGCCTTTGGATAGGCACCACACCATATTACCTTCATTATCTTTAATGATGCATCCTACTCTAGACTTCCTCGGGTTTTCCCATGACGCCCCATCAAAATTTAGCTTCAACCACCCACTGGGAGGACACATCCTCTGGCGTCCTTTCTCTTATATTGGGAGTGGGGTGTCGAGTTTTCGTAGTGCTTTGGCATTTTTAAACCTTTCCATATCTTCATCAGCTTATCATCCCAACTAGAATAAGCTACCCTCATGCATTGAGGGGCTTGGGTGTTTAAAATTTTTATTATACCAACCTCTATGTTGGTTATTAGTTGCTTCGTACTTCTCTCCACACCTTGAAAGATACACCTATTGCATTATTTCCAAATCTATCATAGGATAATTGAAGGGGAGATGGTCTAAATATCTTTCCAGAAGGAGTTTTCTTTTAAACTTGACCAACTTTAGAGGAAAGCATATAGATCAACTCGTATTGCTCCCTGCCAACCCAACTTCTCACTTAATCAATCCCAACACCGTGAGGCCACCTCACAATTGAGTAATAGATGGTCTGCACTCTCTTTGTTTGATTTACACATTAAGCATTGATTCAGTTTGACAATCCCAACCAGGTGCAATTTTTCCCTTATGAGAATGCACTTGTGTATGACAATCCAAGAGAAAGCCCCTACTTTAGGAAGAACAACCTTGTTCCAACACAACTTAATTGGCCATTCCTTTGATTCACATTTCAAATTCAAATTTTGATATCTTGAGTTCACAAAGAAATGTCCAATTTGGCCCCACACCAGATTATTCTATCGGGCTTGGGAACTAACATAATTTTCCTTTGTTTTAGCTACTTTGATAGCTTTAATTTCACTTGATTGATCACCCTTAGAACATTTATCTAATTATAATTTCATTTTGTGTCCCCATTGGGCAACAGTGTTCCAATGTCAACTACACATTTGTTTCCCATTCCCTCCATTAGATGATTGCATTATGCAAGTTTGTCCTTTTTTATTAGGGGCGGGTGATCTTTCTGCAAGTCATGCCAAAATAGAGTCAATTTTCCATCACCAATTTGCCACGTAACATGGTTTGTTATCACCAAACAACATTCCCACATTAAGTGCCAAATATATGAGCCTGTTCGGGTGTTGGCTATCATCAAAATCCTAGTTGGCTCATCATTATCAAGGTATTTG
>VDFB02010888.1:0-48066 GCA_007258455.2 Sequoia sempervirens | reverse complement strand
TATTATTCTCAAAGTTCCCAAACACATAATTGGAGTTTACAGGAACTCTGGACAGCTCCAAAGAAGCATTGAAGGCTGTTGCCTTGTCTTTCCCTTTCTCTTTACTGGACTCTGCACATGGTCCACTCTGTGATAGTCCTCTCAAAACCACTTGCTTACCTTTTGATTTGAATTTAAGCTCTAATGTCTGAAAATTCAAGGTAAATTCTCCCAAAGATCGCAGCCACTGAATGCCCATGACCACATCTATGTCTCCAATGTTAACCACGTAGAAGTCCTCCATAATTTCATGTCCACCCAACAGGATGCTCAACTAGGGAACCATCAGCTACCATTACCTTGAACCCGCCAACCTCCTGTGTCTAAAGTCCTCTCTGAACCACTAGCCCATCATCGATGAAGTTATGTGTAGCCCCTATATTGATCAATGCTAACATTCGCTGCCCCTGTATCTGCCCTCTAATGCGCAACGACTGATGCTCATGAAAGCTATGAAGTTGGGAAAATGTCCCATCATGGTCCAACCCCTTATCACTCTTTTTTGGTGTCTTCTCATCCTTTTTTTCTTCGGAATCAGTTTTCTGATCAGATTTTTCTGATTCACTTTCTTCACCTGATTGGTACTCAATTAATAGTGCTTTTGCCTTGACAACACATTTGTGACCTTGTGAATAAGGTTCTCTACTGTGAAACATAATCCCTTCTTCTGAAGTTCATTTAAAGTCTCAGTGTCTAACCTTGTGAAGTTTTTCTTTGGCTGCTCCTGCTCTTTGGTGTCAATTTTCCTTTCCTTTTCCTTCTTGGGCTGCGGGTCCTTTGACTGAAATTTATTTTTAAATGCTAAAGTTTCCATGTCCCTAGCCTTTTTAATTGTTTCCTGAAGGCTATGAGGGTTGAAGGCTTTAATCCAACCCCTTAGAGGATCTGAAAGACCATCAATAAACAACACAATGAGTCTCCTCTCAGAAATGTTAGTCACCAAAACAAAGAGTTTTTAGAAATCAGCAATATAGGCATCAACTAAACCCAACTGTTTGAGTTGAGCTAGCTCCTTAATCTGCAGCTCAGGATCTGTTTTGTCAAACCTTTCAATTAGTCTCTCTGTAAAAACTCTGTAAGATGTAATTTGTGCATGCCCCAACGTAATCATTCCATTGTACCACCATTCATGAGCAATGCCATCTAAATGAATCGAGGCATATTGTATGGACTCAATCTCAGGCATAGGATTCAATGTGAAGTATGTGTCTAATTTTTGCACCCATGCTCTTGCTGCCATCTTCCCAGACCCATCAAAGTAAGGAAGTGTAATCTTCCCAACCTTCTTCAACTCATTCTGTTGGTCCTATTACCCCTGTGACTAGAATGTCTCATCCATAGGTCAATATAATCTCTAAGTGAGATGTCCATCTGAAATGCCAGTCCCACATCAATCCAATCCTGCCTAAATTGTTCTTGCTGCTCCAACAAGGTGACTCCGGATTAATAGGAGCTTCAATCCTAGGTGGAAAAATAGGCATCAAAGGTCTAGCCAACATTGCCTGATTACCAACTACATGTTGGTCTGCCCTGTTTCCTTGACCCAAACGGTCCATTCACTGTACCAATTTAGCTAACCTGTCATTTTGTTCCTGTTGTTGTTGTGCTGCCCTCAACTGTCCCCTAACCAAGGTATCAAGAAGGATAGCCATTCTATCTAAAGGTGCTTCATTCCTGTCATTCCTATCATTTCTCTC
The DNA here is from genome assembly GCA_007258455.2 of Sequoia sempervirens. Classification (NCBI taxonomy): domain Eukaryota; kingdom Viridiplantae; phylum Streptophyta; class Pinopsida; order Cupressales; family Cupressaceae; genus Sequoia; species Sequoia sempervirens. The sequence goes on along the minus strand of VDFB02010888.1, from coordinate 46,330 downwards.
ATTTCTCTCACCTTCTCTACCCCTATCTCCCATGCTTCTTGTGCTTGATGACCCACAAGATGATGATTCAATTTGCTGCTCTTCACCAGATGAACTCCAATGTTCCCAGAAACTCTCCTCTTGTCTCCTATTTCTCTCAAAATATCTCCTTTCTCTGTCACTTTGGCTCATAGGAATCTAAACCCACTAGATGGAAAGATCGGTTTTGCTCTGATACCACTGTAATAATCTACCCCAAAATTTATTTATTTATTTTGTTTTTACTCTGTTGCTGTTTGTTGTTTGCAATTGTTTTCTTGAAGTTTTTGCATTGCAAGTGAAGGGTTTACATTGCATGTTTGTTTTTTAGCATTGTGCAATAATAATAAAATAAAGAGAGCATAAAGGAACTAGAAATAACACTTTCAGAGGCAACTAATGTAATGACCCCTTTCTGGTGGAAGCACTTAAACTTGAATCTTACATTCAAAGTGTTTCTCAAGGAGACATTAGAAACATTAGAGATCAATAAATTTCAGTAATAACATCCAATAAGATCAAGATGATATAAATATTTTGTTCTTGTCCAAGGTTTATTCATTTCCTCCTTATCACTTTATGATTTTAAATCATTTATTTAATAAAAACATCAGAGTAGATATCAATCATCTTTCAAGATCCCATAGATGGAATTCTGTTATACCACTTATCATCCTAGCGAACGAATAGAGTTATTATTACTTATGAATCTCAATAATTGCCGCAAACATCATTATTGCATAATCGCCTATAAAGCGTACATCTATATACGTATTCACATATAAATATATAAACCATAATCATTACTAATTATTTATATATATATTTATTTCATATATATATACTATAATCATTACTAATTATATATATATATATATTAACAATCATATTTAAACTTACCTAAACCAGCACACCTCTGATTTCTGACTCAGTTTGCTGACAGTGATTTCAGAATATATCTATCTTAATTCCCCATATGGTAATAGTTACTTCCAGCGGTGATGATTTTTTCTTCCCTTCTATTTGATTGAATATGAATATGAATAATCCTTAGCAAGATAAGATTTCATATATTCTATTATGCCGGCTGTGTTCTCTTTTTAATGCCCGTTACTTTCCTATTTCTCCTTTTAGACATGCATTGCCCTTACTGTTATTGGACTGCAGAGATATGTCAGCTTTTTCTTCATTCCATGTCCTCTTCTTTCCTCCTCTTAAAAGACGTGGTTTCTAAAATACCTTGCAAAGGTGTTACCTTTTGAAAAGTCATATCTTTTGATTGTTGCCTTCGATCAAATTCTGATTGGTGTAAAGCTTTTTGGGTTGACTCATGCGATTCCATTTAGCAATCGCTACTTAGCATCACTTAATAATAGTTTGCAAATAACATCGGGTTTAAATAGCTGTAGATAAATAAATTGCTTGGTGGATATTTTGGTATTAATTAGTTACTAATAATTGTAGTTATACCAATTATTCTATTTGATAGTTGCATGATATTTATAATATTATTTATAGTGATATTTAAATTGCTAAATATATTTATATATATATATATATATTTGGATGTTTATTGTAATAATAATTATTATAATTGTATTATCTTTATTTATAGCAATATTCAGACTTACATCCCATATATATATTGATATTTATTTTATTTGCTAATATTTTATTATTAAAATAATGATTTAAGAATATCAATTGCTTGTATTGTTTAATATTTTGTTTTTTACATTTCATTCATAATTTGTATATGTTGGCGTTTAAATTCGCACCTCTGGAATGCGGATTTGAAAACGGACAGCTATGCACAGATAAACTGCTCTTCAAATTAGGAGGGGAAGCTCCCTCTTGCTGATGGTGTTTGAAAGAAAGTAAACTAAAACTAAGTTGCCTATCTTTTGATCAGCTTAGAGCACAAGGTTTTTTAAACACAAACGCCGCAGCTGAGATTTTCTGATGTAAGAAGTTCAACTACGACTAACTTAAACAAAAGACGTTCCTAACCTCTCAAGTAATAGCAGAGCAAGAGAAGTTAGAAATTAACAAGGTAGATTTTCTGACAAAAATACTTCAATAATCTCTCTTTCAACAAACACCTACACACTTCACTGCAAGCTGAAATAAAGATCATAAAAGTAGAACATAGATAACGGAAATCTGAGATTTTGGACCAAGGCAAAGAGGCTCATGATTTTATTACTCAAATCTCTGAAACAAAGCTCACTTCTAACATGCCTTGAACAAGAAATTGCAGCTAAAGAGGCTTGCAAACTTATTCTTAACACAATAGAAAACAGCAATCACACTAACTCCTTGTTGGCTAAAGAGGGGCTCAACAATTTGCTTATTTACAACACAAATGAACAATACTTACAACAAATAGAAGGCACAATAGGTTTCCTGCTTTGTTCTCACTAGCACGGTTCAAAGAAAATAAATGAGCAAAGGCTCTATTTATAGAGAAGCAGAGGAGTAGGGAACCCTAAAATCTCCTTGCTTTCACAATCTAGGGCTTGCTCAACAAGCAAGCTTTATTACTAAATCTAGAAAGATAAAACCCTAGAAAGCAGAAAAAGCGGGAAACACCAACTATTACATCTTATCTTCTTTCTATCCTCAAAGAATGGATAAGGATTATTCCAAGAATAGAAAGAAAGCAGGAAAGAAAGCTTCTAGAAGAAAGCTGCTTTAAAGCTCGATCACATCCGCTAGGAAGTTTGAGACTGTGTCCCGGTTCGGTGCATCTATGCCATCAACAGCAAAACACCGCTTTTCAAGAATATCTTCAGCATCTTCAATAGATCTCAGGAAATCTTCAACCTCATTGGCCACTTTATTGAACTTTGCTGACATCACTGAAATATGACCTATCCTTCCGCCAACTAGACCAGTACCGTGAACAACACTGAACCGATTTTACCTCAAGCTCACGAGAACCATCTTCAAGAGACCGCATTGTTAGCGATCTTATGATTTAATTATTGATGAAAAGAAGAGCCAACCACCCTTTGTCCGTAGGTGATGAATTCTTCAGATATCCTCTCATAGGTTTTAATTTTGAAAACGTGACGCTCCCTCCAGGCAAGGATTTGTTTCTTGTGCTCTCTTGAAACTGCTGAACTGTAAGCCGTGTCTAAATCAGCAATGATAATCTCATGTCTCGATTTTACTTCAGCCAGTGTCTGTTCAAATCCTTGGATACTTTGACGTAGCTTATGAGCGCCTTCCCTTAACTAGAACATCTGTGCCAAGATCTCCCTTCCTCTGACAATGAAGCTCTCGATCCACTCTTGAGTCTCTTTCCCACATATGACTAGCTGTCTTAACTGATGGTGATCAACTGGTGTCTCCAAGACCTGGGGCAGCAACTGGGTTGTTTGTGAAGAACCATGGATAAGGTTAGAAATGAAAAGCCTGAGCTGCTGATTTTCATCCTTGAGGGCTGCCTTGTCTTCCCCATCTTTAAGCACTCTTTCTTGAAGGTTTTCAGATACAACTTTGAAGAGACTCAAATCTCCATGTCTAGTATTTCTACCGAGATTATCCTTGACCATGACGAAATCATCCATATTTACCTCATCCCTATTCTTATCTTCGGGGCACCGCTAGCCTCCATGACTATCTCGCTATCAAGATTCCTATCAAAGTGAACTTGCTTCTTTGCCTTCTTCTTAGGAGGTTCCTAATAAATGTTACCGAGATCATCAACATTCACCTGATATGAAGGCCTTCTTCTCACCCTTCCCAAGGAGTTCTCAAACCAAGACATAGTAGTATCTTTGCTAACTTCCTTAGAGGTATAATTGCAATTTCCTCATCATCTTCAATATCAAGATCAATGTGAATCGGTGTAGCAATTGGCCAGCGTGCTTGCAACATGTGCTGAAGGCGGCCCTCCGCTCATTCCCGAGGTACGCCTGCCAGAGGAACTTCAATCAACTGTGAGGCTGCTCCTCAGATGACTATGCCCGAGAATCCAACCTCTTTTTACATTTTATTTGATCTACAACCTTGACGCCCATCTTGAGACTGACTTTTACCTTTTCCCTTCGACTGTGCTCTGGAAGAAGAGGGAATTATCCTTGGCGACTCTGCTACTGGAATGGAGTTCTTCTTTTTAAGCACTAAGAAAACCTTACTATGCTCAAGGACTTGTCTTGTTCTGTCTTCAATTGAAAGAGATTCCTTGTTTGCCCAGTTAACTTGCGGAAGAGGTTGATCCTCGATTCGCTTCTGAGTGTACATCGGGAGAAGCACATCTTCATCATCATCTGATAGCCCCTCTATATCTTCATTTAAGCAGTCTTTCATCTGATGGAGAGTGAGCCTGCTGAAACTACGCCTCCGCACTTCAAACTCATCTGCATAGTTAGCCAAAAATCTTCGGCGCGCTATGTGATCAGTTCTTCCAATCGCCGAGACAATTATGAGGATCAAATGACGCTTTCTCGCTATAGGACTTGGAGGTCAATTTATCTAACTCTTTCCAATTGTCCCGGCATCTCGAAAGCAGTCCTGTATGTATAAATACCCAACCCTAAGGAAAGTGAAGAGGTTTCTTTCATTCTCAAGACATGTGACACCGCGGTGAGCCCGCCTCAAGAACTCCATGAAGGATGACCTCATTCGATTTGGATACCTTGGCAACATGGTGAGCGGGCACCAATAACCATAAACCCTGAGATAGGTAAAGGTAGGAAACTGTATAAACCAATCCGCCCATTCTGCCATTGCTGCCCTAGCAACTGAAGATATGCGGACGTGCAATTCATTGTCTAAGTCACGCATTGTGTACATCAAGAATGCCTCGTTCACCCTTTTGTAGTGGTGCAACGACTTTGTGAATTCCAACTGGGGATAATAGTTATATATGTGTTGTACACTCAACGATCCCTCGGTGTTCAACCCTCTGAATTGACCTTGATAGGCCACCAAGTAGACTAGGTATGACACCATGTGAAATACATGAAACTGGAAGTATTCTGTTATTTGTTGATGTAGGCAGTCACTAATCAAAGTAGGCCAATCACAGAACTCGGTCTTTTTCATGATGTGAGGTATGGCATAAAACATCCAAGGTTGGAACTTGGTGGCATCTTCTAAGCCAGTGACCCTGTTGAGCAAAGTGATGATGATGGCAACTTCGTCCTTGAACTCCCCTCACCTGACATTCTTGGGCAATGTTTTATGTTTTTCTTTTCATCTTCAGGCAATCTTCTTTGCCATATTTATCTTTATGCATATTCTATATCTCTTTCGCATTCACCCTTTGGAGAGAGTTACGCTAGGCCACGGGAATGGAAAAACACCTTTCGACCATATCAGGCTTTAGACTGCAAATCAATCTACCGTCTGCTGACTAGATCTCCCTAGTAGCCGGGTTGTAATGCTTAATGCAAGCGATTACGAACTCAAGGCTCTGAACTGATATAGGAATTGATGCTGCTGCGAGGAGTCCAAAATGTCCCAGGTTCTTGATTGAAGTGTTGCCTGCTCTCTCCAAGGCATGTAGATCGAACACCGACTTGACATGATGCAAGTCTGTCTCAGCTGTTTTGATATAATTGTGAAAGAGAACTGATTCGGACTTGAAAACATTAGGAGTGTACTCCATTTCGGAAAACTCGAAGAATGACTGTAAACTCGCCTTGGTTCAGACAAGTCTTGAACAATTTCTATTTTTAGAATGCTGATTTTTTGTGCTCCAACGGACAAATTTTTTGAGAAATTTTTCTGAGATATGGGTTTTGTTCAGAATATCAATGCAAGACAACCCAGATCGTCCGTTTTTGAAAATTTTGAATTTTTCCTGAAAAAGCAGCAAACCCTAATTTCTTCAAATTTTCCCAAAAAAGCTAGCATCTGGGTTTTGTTCAGAATGTGATTAGAAATGGACCCAGTTGATCAGATTTGCAAAACCCTGACGTTTGATCGAAAAAGCAGCCAACCCTAGATTTTCAAATTTTCTTGAAAAAAGTTGCGATATGGGTTTTCTTTAGAAGACTAATTGGAAAGGAACCAGATGGTTGAAATTTGAATGCACTGAGGTTTTCACTGACATGCAAAATAAAAGCACTTGCTGCAACTTGATGAAGTTCTTGAAAAATTCTTCAGAAGATTGAGGCAAAAAGACCCAGATGACAGAAAAATGGAAAGCCTTGGCCTTCTGCTTGAAAAATTCGATCTTCTAGAACAAAAAGCTTGAAAAAGCAAGGGTTTATGCTTGCTGATCTGAAAAATCTGATGTAAAACCAGCAAGGATGGATTCTTGAATCACAAAAATTCTTCAAACTTGCTGCTCCAACTTTCTCCTCTAGATGCTACCTGCAAAAATAATGAAAAATACATGAAAGAATGATGTTAAATAGACTTTAGGGCTTTGGATTAGGTTTTGCTTTCTTTGCTTTTATTTCCAAAACCCTAAAACTCAGTCTCCTTGAACTTGGACGCCATTCTCCTCTTGCAATTTTGAAAACTTTGAAAACCTCAAAAATATTCTAAGGCATGAACATTTAGGCACCCTTCTTCACCTGGGGCGCTCACTTCCTTCAGTGTTAGCCAAAATTTGATATTTTCAACTTTCCCTCATTTTGACATGCTACTTCGCCTCTGATTTCCCATTTGCAGAATGATCCGACAGGCGAGCTGAAGGTTTCACGGTGGAGCCTGACTGATTCTAAGAAAGATGTTCTGGAGGCATCTCTGGCGAAAGACTTCATCTTGACCTCCGAATTCGTGGGAGCCTTTTCCTTCCAGGGGCGCCCATTTCACCCAGAGAACCATTTTCATAGCTTTCAAATTTCTTCAAAAACTCCCTTCTACAGACGATCTCGTCGAATCTGGAGCTCCGGACGTTGGATTGACTGGATGTTATACTCATCGCAAAGCTGACGAAGAATGAAGAGGGGTCTTCTGGAACGATCTTCATCAAATAATGATTTTAAGGCCCCCAAAAGTTTGGGCGCCCTTCTTGACTGGGGGCGCCCACTTTCACCAGAGTTGGTTTTTATTTTTATTTTCTGTTTGCTTCTGAATTTTGGTTCTCAGCCCTCGTCAGACCCTACTTTTAGCTCCTCATATCTGGTGACTGCGAATTCTTATTGACGTGCTGGATATCTCGCTGGAAAGCTGGATCAATTGCGAAGAGATTACGTTAGAGCCTCGTCTGCGAATTCATTCATTTGGGCTCTTGAAAACTTGGGCGCCCTTCTTCAACAGGGGCACCCATTTCACCCAGAGAACCATTTTCATAATTTTCAACTTCAAGTTTAAAATCTTCACTCTAAACCTTCGTCTTTGATCTGAATTTACTGGAGTTTGGACAACCGGTTGAATATGCTGACGAAGACAGGCATCGCGAAGCTGGGCGGAATCTGAAAAGAACAAGCACATCCTTGAACCCTAAAAGCTGAATTAGCCCCTTCAAAAGGTTGGGCGCCCTTCTTCACCAGGGGTGCCCACTTTGCCAATACTTAGTCAAATTTTAATATTTTTTCATTTCCTCTTGTTCTGACTTCAGCTTGGATACCCCCGTTCGGTGTTGAATTCCGGATGACTAAGTAATCTGATAACTGCACCGCTGAATTCATCATGGAGCCAGCAGAGAACTGAACAAGTTTGATTGGAGGCGAAAACCCTAATTCTGACATTTGATGCCCTAAAAAGATGGGCGCCTTTCTTCAACAGGGGCGCCCAAACTTGCCAGTGTTAGAAAATTTTCATGAATTTTTAATTTTCTTTCTTGTTCTTCGTGCATGTTCATCATTTTATCTTTTGTCGAATGTTTAAGTGTTGAAACTGACGCCTAGCAGCCGGCTGACCTCTATTGCTGACCTCAGAGCTCCAGATATGCTTCTGAAAAAGCAGAATAGACCCACTAGGGCAAAACTGATTATTTTTAGATTATGACTGCACCAGCCTGATACAGACGCATTTTGAGCCAATCAAAATCAGTTTGGACCCTGTCGGACCAACTTTCTATTTTTAGAAAATTTTGCCAGTATCCGTTTCGAGAGAAACCTAGAAAAACCCAGAAAACGTTACTAATTTTAGAAAATTTCTAAAAATAACAATTTTCCTAAAATTTAGGGATGAAAAACTGAGATCTGGGTTTTGTAGATTAAGCTGCTCTTAGCAGACCCAGATCGTCAGAAATTGAAAATTTTGCGTTTTAACCCCTCATGCAAGACATGCACACCCAAATTTTGACCTTTTTGACTAATTTGACAAGACTTTTACTCATTTCTTCAAAATATCTAAGTGTAACAAAAATTTTAATTTTGGGGTACAACAGTATATTATATTTTGTGTATTTGATAATTCTCATATTTATCATTAATATTATATTTAAATCGTAATTACTCATGTTTGGAATTTAACAATTATTTGTATGTTATTTATTTATTTGTCTTTAGACGCTTGATAGTTTAGTGTTACAATTTTGGGGGACATGACAACTAATTTTCTAATTTCTTCAATATTTGTTTTCAGAGCTTCAAAATCAGAATTTAAAACTTATTATTAGACCTGGAAATTTAGTTCTTTTAGCAAACATGAAGCTCCCTTGACAAGTACGCCTTTTCCCAATATGCAAGTTGAAGTGACCAAGCTGTATAGAGTTTTTTGTGCAGCCAAAAGGGTCCTAGAATCTGATGTTCAAACTTCTTTTCAACCCACCAAACAAAGTGCAGCAAACCCAAGAAGGTCGTACCTCTCTAGACGGGTGATTTTCTCTAGTAAATTGGATTCTTCACCAAAAAAAATTGTTCTTGTTATGGAAATGGACACCCTTGATAGGAGAAGTGATATCTCAAATACCCAGAATGAAATCTCGAGCCAATGAGGAAATATGAGCAAATTATCAGTTTCAGCCCTGCATCGCCTGGAGAAGCTCAACCTACTTTAGAAAATTCAAATCTTCACCCAAAAATTACAATCTAGTACTCAAAACGTTCAGCAAGAGAAGGGCCTTCCAATGGATCAATACCCAGAATAATATCTTCAACTGATAATGAGCAATGAGCAAATAACCAGATTTAGGTCCAAAGTAAAGTTTCCTGTAAAATGATTAAAACACACCAAAATGAAGTTATTTCTCTCCACACCAAAATCCAGCAATCACACATCCCAAAACTACTGAAATGCAATCAGAAATATTGGTAAATCTTCATCATTTAACCCAGTTGTGATCTCTGAATGAAATCACCCAGCACAAGTCTGAGTAGGTCTCTCACTACCAAGACAAGTCTTAGAACTTGAGGGGCTACATCCTCAATTCCGTGCTTCAATACCCTGGCACCACACCAGCAACATTTCCCTATTAAAAACTCAAACTCCAACATGTGCAAATGAGCCTCCAAAAATAACTTTTAACAAAGTTTCTCTAGCAACCCTAAAATGCACGCTAAAATTCATTTGTTTTTTATTTAATTTAATTTTACATTCTTTTCCTTCCAAAGTTTGGGCGCCCAAGGTTCATAAAATATAAACTTACTTTTAAAAACAATTTCAAGTCATTAGACTAGGCGCCTTGGTCTATTTTTTAATTGAGTCCTCTTATGTCCCCTTTTTAATTAAACATTATAAAGTCACTTTTAAAAACAAATTTCCCAAAGTGCCTCAAATATTAAAATAATCTTCCAAAGTGACTTAATCCTCTGAATGTGCACATTGACTAGCCTGACCAGGGCTAGCCTGCCAAGTTCGGTCAACCTTAATTGACTTACTATTTTTAGTAAGTTCCAAAAATAGTAAGTAATGCACCCTGAAACCTAAGCTGGAGAGAAACTGAGACACTCGAGATGGCTCACCACTGACTGAAGTATTGTACCACGCCCCTTGCTAAAAATAACACTTAACTAAAAATAGTAAGTGTTCCCAAAACAAACCCAACTGACGGAAGGTGTCGTGAAATGGAGACATTACACAACCAAAAACATTTGCAAATTTGTATACAATCACACATGGGTCCTTAGCCTAATGAGGCAATACACAGGGTGTAGGGAGTTGGCTCGTCCTAGCATCACTAGATTTGCCACAAATTTTATCACATTACAATCCTTGATTAGATCAAAGGCAGCTTTGAGGCATATGTTTGTTGGTGAGGAGTGGACTTCCTCATCCTATGCTATGACCACTATAGGGATTGATGTGAGAAATTGAATTTTGGTGAGCCAAGGCTTTGGGCACTGGCGGAGGAGATTGTGAAAGTAAAATTTAATTCTACATTATGTTTTAATTTTTATTCATATTTTACTTTTATTTGTTTATTTTCATTCACACTTAAGTTAATGTTTCACAATGTTTGTAGTTCATCGAGCCCTTGCTAGTTCTCCTACAAGTTGTTGATGGGGAGAATCCTGCAATGGGCTACATACATGATGGCATGGATAGGGCCAAAGAGGCCATTAGATCCGTCTATGGTGGAGTTGAGGATAAGTATCGTCCCATTTGGGAGATCATTGATAGGAAATGGCACCATTAGCTTCATAGGCCCCTCCATGCAGCCGCATTTTTCCTAGATTCGGCCTTCCAATTCTTTCGTGATTTCCATGTAGATAATGAGGTTCTTAGTGGGCTCTACATGGTGATAGAGAGGATGTGGCCTGCTATTACTACATAGATAGTCCACGAGATAGACGCCTTTATTACTGCACAAGGAGAACTCTTTGCACGTCAAATGTGCAAAGATAGTAGGACAACATTACAACTAGGTACAAATATATTTAAGGGCATAATTTTCCTCTTTTTATATTATAATTATTTATTAAATGTTGAACTTGAAACTTGAAACTTGAAAATTAAAGTTGGAAATGAGATTGATTTTGTTTTTTTTTCTCATCTCAGATAGATGGTGGCATATGTTTGTTGCTAATACAACAAACCTTCAAAATATTTCCATTTGTATATTGAGCTAGCCGTGCAGTTCATCTAGTTGTGAGCACAATTGGAGTATGTTTGAACACATACACTCCAAGAAAAGCAATAGACTGACAGTGTAGAGGATGAATGATTTAGAATATGTTCATTACAACCTTCGTCTCAGACATAGGCAGATTTTTGACCATGACTCCACCCCGATTAGACTAAAGAAGGTTGATCCACAGTCTGAGTGGATCATTGAGGCTACAAATGCAGTCTTTAGTGACAAAGACCTTGATTGGGTGGACTAGGAAGATAGAGAGGCTGAGGTTGTAGCCATGGCTGAGGAGGCTAGAGCATGAGCAAACACAGTTGATGTTGTTGAGAGTGGCATGGAGACACAAGCAGAGACTATGGCTGCAGCTGCTACATCATCCAGGAACCTTAGACGCCTTCATAGGAAGGATGTTGGATCCTCTATGCCATAGAGTTGCAGTTATTGTTTTGATATTTCATATTTGTATGGAACATTTGATGTCATGGATTTCATATTCCATGAGTTTTGTATATATTTGACTATATTTATATATCGAAGTGTGCTATTTCCTTCAGTAGCTCAGCTACAATTTGCGTTTATACTTATGTGATTGATGTATGCTTGTGTATGTGATCAAATTTGCTTCAATTTAATGATGTTATTGTGTCTTTAAGGTTTATTTAATAAACGGTGCATGAAACAAGTTTTAAATCCTTAAAAATCTCTAAATTTCTAGGGTTTTTCATTTTGCCAAGTCTAGGAGCTGAGTCCCAAGTCCCGAGTCGAGTCACCTTCACCGAGTCCGTGCCAAGTCCGAGTCTCGTAACTATGAATTTGACGCAGGTTTGCCATAAAAGTTGTAAACCCAGTTGAAAAAGACTTTCCCTAGGATTTCTTATTATGTATTGTCAAGTATGCTTGTTCTAACATTAGTTAACATTTGGTTGTGTTTCACTACAATTTCCTAAAAGATGCAAGCCATATATTGTGTCATAGAGTTTCCAACATTTCAAAGAGTGCTTGAGAGACTCGTGGGCTTCAAATTCTCAAGCACAGCTATAGAGTATAGTATGATGAATTCTCGGTCTTCATTTATAATTGAAATTTAAAACCCCAAAAAGATAGCAATATATCAAAATCTTGATATGCTTACCGCCTTCTCATTTGATGTGCTGCATACAGCAACTTTGACTCCTTCTGCCAATGCCTCGTCAATTATCCTACATATTACACATAATCACACACTAAAATTAATTAAACAATTATGATAAGTTTCCAAAAACTGTTTCCTAGTTGACAATCAGAGATAAGCAGGTATTTCATGACATCGTTTTCTATAGAAAATTAAAATACTTGCATTTGCTTTACACAATAGCACTATAATGGTCAGTTAAAAAATTTCACTAAATTTTGCAAGGCAAGAACAATCATAAAGAACAAACTAAACTCAATCGAAGTCATATATCTGACAAGTTTTTAATTTTAAGCTATTGTAATGAAAAATATGATGGACCTAGCTATTAAAGTAGGAAAGCTTTTTGCCTTACAAATTCTAAGTCATGTAATTAATAATACGATGGACCTAGAGATTAAAGTTGGAAAGCTTTTTCCTTTACAAATTCTAAGTCAAGTATTAGGATATTTTTACCTCCAAGATTAAGTTTGAAATGAAATGAGGTTTTTCACCCTAACAAGACGAAGACTGGTACAAGACAGAACTTTCTTTTTCAAAAAATGCTTTAATACTGTGGCCATAATAACTCTTCAAAAAATGGATTCAATATTTAGATGAATTTTGAGGAGTCTATCACTCTTAGAACTTACAAGTTCATTTCCAATGATATTTAAATTGTATTAATATGTTTGTAGGTTCTAGGTGTAAATACTTTGTTGGCTCTCACTGTAATGTTTTCTATTATCACAAAAGTCCAAGATTTGCATTCACACGGATTGCTAACACCTAGGTTACATATTTACTAAGTAAACATTGGCAATAAACTATGACACATGTCACAAGAGAACAAATTCATAGACAACTCCATCATATTATATTCAACAAAGTAAATAGTACATTCATGGTTCATGCTACATCATGCCTTTAATTAGATTGCCCCGGCCCCCACCCATGCCCTTAGGTTTACATCAGCACTAATTGACAATACTCAACTCTAAGCTTCTGGAATACTAATCTCCAAGGCCACTAGATCTATCTATTCCACACATTTTGTCTCCAAAAGCACCCATCCTATCATCTCCTTCCTAGATTGTTTGGATAAAAGATTTATGTAGGGAGTTTTATAGGTGTCCTAGGTGTTAGAATTAATAAAAAAACCTGCAATTATTAAATCTCCATAGGAGCATTAACAGCAAGATGACAGTAACTCAAATGCAAACAAGATGTGAATGACAGTATTCCAATGTCTGTATTAAAGGTATGTAAACCAAGGAACTAGACTACAATATATAGACTCTAGGCATGGAAGGGTTAGGGTGATAAGTGTCCCAAGGGACAAGTGAACTAGAGGACTGACTCAACAATAGGAGAATTGATGTTGAGTGAACTTACCTTAATGATGGAAATGTGGCACCTTACTACCATCAGTCAAAAAATTGAATGAGGTTGAGGTTCTTTTCACCTCATCAATCAAGGGAGTTGACAAGAGTTGACATGTGCTTGTATTTCCTCTTTACCTAAGTAAATAAAACATATCAGCTACATAAGATGAAATATAATATTACAACAATGCCCCCCTAAGTGCAACTAAGGTAATAAAGAAATGGGTCTCAACAAGACAAGACATATTAGGTACCCATGTACAATTTGAAAGAGACCCATTATACAAAGAGAGTGTGATCCGCAAAACAATAGAAAGAGAAAACCCATAGGAAAAAGCTCTATCCCAAGGGACAGTTTTGGAATATATTGTCATTGATGTCAAGATTAATTGTCTCAGATTTCTAAGCAACTAAACGAAGTTGTCATCACTACCACCCAGAAGGATATTGATATAAGGACATCGCATAAAGGCCAAAGGCCATAAATCGTTGCATTAGAGACCATCAAAGGAGAGAACTTCATTTATAAATCCTATGCAAAAATGGTGGATTCAAAGTATCATAAGGCAAAATTAAATTTGAAATGGCATAAATTATCAAATGATTCGGCCAAAGTAATAATATGGTGAAAGCACAGAATGCAGGCTGACCTACAAAGCAAATTTAATATCCTGGCCGACTCCCTTGGCACCTTATCCATTAGTGAATAAATTAAAGTTAAACTATCATTCAGGCTGACCACATAATATAGGAGGCACTCAAAATAATGATTTATAAGAAAGAAAATAACTTAAATAAAGTGCAGCAATTCCACTAAATGCAGCTACAAAATAAATAAAGAAGTGATTGTTGTCTAAGGCAGCAACTCATTAAAAATAAATATAATTAAAGGAGCTAACAAAAAGGTGCGACTCAAACATTGGAAAGCTGCAATTCATTTGGGGATACATCCATTTAATAAATAGACACATCCCTTAGCAAAATAGAATGGTATAAATAAAGGTTGGCAACCAAAAAGCAACAACTTCAATGAATATTTTCTGAATAATAAAAAAGAGTAAGAGCAGAAATATGAAGAATAAATCAGATGTATATTGAAGATATTTGTATGATGAAATAAAAAGAATTTACGCTAGTGAGATGGATTAATAATGTTCAGATTTAAGAAGGAAGACATTGGTGATTGAATCAGATTTTTGAGGACTGTGAAATTTTTTATAATTTGATCAGATTTGTGTAAAGGAGAATATCATCAGCATTTGAAGAACTAATAGGTTGGAGCCTATCAAATAAGAGGTTGTAGCCTCTTGCTGGGTTGAAGCTCAGTTTTTGTGGGGAGGTTGAAGCCTGCAATAGTTTGGAGCCTATATTTTTGTCAAGTAGAGATTGGAGTCTCTAGTAGGTTGAAGCCTACAAGAAGAAGAAATTATATATATAAAAGCAATATTGTGCCGTAGTTTTCTCCCAAAAGGGTTTTCACGTAAATCATGTGTTCTCAATGTGTACTTAATTGCTAGATCTTGCATATGTGTAGTTGGTATAATTGATTGAATTTAAAAAGTTAAAGATTATTAAATACTAATTCACCCTCCCCCCCTCCCTCTCAATATCACCTTGTGCTCAACAATTGGTATTAGAGCGGGTTCCTTTGAATATAGTCTAACCGCTAGAAGGTAGATTTGAGGAGAGCACCAATGGACGGACAAGAATTTTATGGATTCTCATCAAACAAGGCACCATTGTTTGATGGAACTAATTATGCTTTATGGAGCTTAAGAATGAAGACATATCTTAGTGCTTTGGGATATGACATTTGGAAATCTATGGAAGATGGATATACTATACCTATGACTTGTCTTACGGATAGAGAAGCTAAAAAAGAAAGTGAAAAAAATTCAAAAGCTATGAATTCCATATTATGTGGATTATCAGAAACTGAATTCATAAAGGTGATGCATTGCAAAATTGCAAAGGAAATATGGGATAAGCTAAAAGGAATTTATGAAGGGGATGACAAAGTGAAAAAGGCTAAGCTTCAAACTCACAAGGCAAGATTTGAAAGCCTCAAAATGAGAGAAGAAGAGAACATAACTGAATATTTTCTTCAATTCAATGAAATTGTTAGTACCATGGTGGGACTTGGTGAAACCATAGTAGAAAAACTCTGCGAGTACTTGCAGGACTCGTGCATACTCGTGAGTCAAACTCTACAGTGAGTAAATCATGTAATAACTTGCCGATGATTTTTACTAAAACTCGCTGCAATTTTACTTGAAAAAATGCCAAAAACTCGTAGTTTAATCCATAAAACTCAGCCAAAACTCATCACAAAAAGTACTAAACCGAAAATGCACATTTTTTTTAGGGTTTTTGTTATGTTTTCTGGACACGAAAAAAGGCATGACGTAACAACCATGGTGTGCAAGGGTTTTGTTTTGTTTACAGTCGACTATGGGTTTAAACACAAGGCACCAACCTGGGCATCCCTTCTTCAACAATCGACACTAACAAACTCAACTGAAATCTGTAAGCCATAAAGATTATCTACTTTTTAATTGATTACAAACGAAATTATCATGCTCAAGAACTTATGACTCTAGATGAATTTGAATTAACTCTATAAAGTTTGCATAGTTACAATTTACAACTTCTTGTCATAAATTATAATGATAATGTGAAGTGCATTATAAAGTTTGCATAGTCACAAGTTACAACTTCTTTGTGTGACCTAATTAGTGAGTATGGATTAGAAAAGAGAAACCCATATACATTTTTCTTTTCTAATCCATACTCACTAATCCCCATAAGGGTCGCTACTTCTTGATCCCACTAGGGGTGTTGCTCCCAAACCCCCATGAGGGGCACTTTCCCTCAACCCCATTGGTATCTCCATTCCCAAATCCCCATTAGTTATTAGGATCTCTTGTCAAAAAAGAAAATAGATTACAATGAGGGGGTGATGAGGACTTGAAATTTTGAAATATAACTCTTGAGTGTGCTAGCTTAGACGTTATTATAGCACAACTTGCCAAAAATCTCTTTAGATGAGGCAACTACTACATATGACATGGCTAGTGGAAGTGGCATTGTAACTCATTTAGAGATTGAACTCAATTTTTGGTCTATGATATGTATTAAACTCTAATTTTGATTTATATATGATGAAAATCAACAATATACTCTACAAAATTAGTAATATTTTTCTTTTGAAGAATATTTTTAAACATTTATGTATTTTAAAATGCTTGATAAGATTGCTGAGTTATTGCCGAGTTTTTCCTTTATTTTTTGCCAAGTCCCCAAGTTTTTAAAAATTTTGGGCCTGCCAAGTTATTGTTGAGTCCATGTTTTTCAACTATGGGTGAAACAATCAAGGAAGCAACTATTGTATGAAAAATATTGAGATCTTTACCCATGATGTTTGATATTAAAATCTCCACAATTGAAGAAATGAAAGACACTTGGATAATCTGACCAAGGATAAGTTGCATGGCACTCTAACTATCTATGAAATGAGGATTGAAGATAAATGTCATGTCCCCGAATTAGGACACTAAAAATAACTAAGCGTGGAAATACGACTAAATAAATAAAATATATATTAATATAATTATAATTTTCAGAGATAATATTATAATTATAATTATCTAGTATAATATTACAAATACTAAAATATAGAGTATAATCATTACAATATATAAATATAAATACAAGTAATATTACAACTATAATTATAGATAATATTATAATTATATTTAATCACTATTTATCTCCTACAAAATAAACATATAAATCTGACTATAATACTAATACATGAAAATCATATAAATATAATAAACTAATAAATACATAATTCCACAAACTATATTAAAGGAAAATATAAAAGATAAAGATAAAATAAAATATAAACCATAATATCAAAATAAAGTCAAATACGAATTCCTTAGCATAAGCGATAATCAGCAGCAAACACTTTTATTAAGGGAGCAATCAAAAGAAGCTGACCCTTAATATTGAATCGGTTCCAAACATAAGACAGGACATGAAAAGTCACGTCCCAAGCTGCAACCTTAAATAAGGGTCAAAGTAAGTCTAACGAAGGCAGGAGAAAAGGACACCGAATGGAGGAATAAAAAAAGGAATATATGTTAGTGCCACCGTGGCTGGAGAAAGGAAGGAATAGAATAAATTATAAAGAAGGAATAAGACCTTGATAAGGTGAGGTCATTACTTACATATAGAAATAGATCAGGTTTAGATGAGTAAAGAGATACTTATATATTTTTGAGTAGAGAGCAGAATAGGTGGGGTGGAAGATTAAAGGGAATAAGATACTATATATGATCAGATACATATAAAGTAACAAATGATAATATATCTAATCAGATATATGTAAAGTAATAATATATATGATCAATGATATATGAAGTGATATACAATAGTTATATATATTATATATATAGAGTAACATATATGATATATGAAGTAATCTATATGGAGTAAATATATGAATATATATCAGTGGTTTATATATGATAGATGATAAAGTATATAAGTGTAAGGTTATATTAATATATATAGATGCATAAAATAAATATAATGATATATTGATATATGAGATATTCCATATTGATGTAAGATTGATATAATGTTATCTCAAATTCATATATACTTCCCACAGAGAATAAATATTCATGATCCGTATAAGGAACAGATTATTACATATATTTATAAAATCATTAATATATTGAGATGTAAGCTTGCATACCTTGTACAAATCAATCATAAAGATTTATAATTTGCATCCTAAGGCCAAATAGTGGGCAATAGTCTGAAGAGAATCTTATAGAAGTCTATTCGTTAAGCAATTTTGTGTCACGAAATAGTCACTTAGGTAAAAATCGGGATGCCTCCTAGAAGGGGTCATTACAATAAACCATCAAAGAGAGAGGCAGCTTTCAAGGTAGCTCAAATAGGAAAGGACAAAATATATGAACCTAATGACGAATTTGGTGAGATAGACGAAGAAGAAGCTCACTTCATGAGGAGGCTGAAGAAGGGCGCAAGTAAGTATCCAGATAAGTCTTCTATTGTATGCTATAATTGTGGTAGACTAGGACATTTTGCTTCTAAGTGTCCGCAAGGGAAGATGGAGAACAGCAGCAATGAAGAAAATTACAATATGTACATAGGAAGAGAATATCAACAACCAAGGAAGAGCTATTATCAAAACCAGTTCAAGAGAAACAATAATTTCTGGAGGAAAAAGAGGAGCCTTTACTCCAATGAATATGATGATGGATCAGAAGAAAGCGATGATGAATTTTATGGTGATCAAGAAGAGATACTATTCATGGCTATAGAGATCAAGGATAACATTGAGAATCAAAAGGAGGATAAAAAGGAAGTGGAAGATAAGAAGAATGAGGTTGATGAAGGAGTGGATCTAGAGGAAGAAATTTATCTTGCATATAACGAGATTCATTCACTTAAAAGAAGAATTGCATGTTTAAAATCAAAAATTCAAGAGGAAAATGAATTTAAAGCAAAGGTATCAAAAGATCTTGAAGAAACCAAGAAGACAATCATGGACATAAAATACAATATGAAGAAGCAAAAAGGAATGAAGAAGGAGCCAAGAAAATAATCCTAGATCTAAAAATTGAGTGTGAAGAGGAAAAAGCCAATAGTGGCATGGTGTGATGGTTAAGTTGTTGTGTTGTTATTCTTGCCATCAAGGTTCAAACCCCAGTGGGGTGTAATTATTGAGAATTAATATTGGTGATGAGGTCCCCCATTTGTGACCTCACCGGTTCATAGCTCCGGATCAAAAGCATTTACCCCTCTTAATAAAAAAAAGTGTGAAGAGGCAAAAAGGATTGAGGATGGAATAAAAAGCAAGTTAAAGGAAAGGGAAGAAAGTTGTGAAAAGTTAGAATCCGAGATTGTATCACTAAGAAAGGATTTGGAAAAGACCATGGCACAATTGAATCGAGAATAAAAGAATATGAGAAGCTCAAAAATTTTGGATAAGATCATAAATGCCCAAAAGCCCACATGTGACAAGAGTGGGGGATTTGAAGAAGGCCAAAGTTCAAAAACTAATCAGCCACCTAAAGAGGCAAATAAAGAAAACCAGAAAACCTACTCACAAATGGTTCAAGACTCCGTCAAAGGTGAAACATACAAACGGAAGAGAATCAATGGCAAACCATGAAAAGACCATTCAGAAAATCTCCCCCTTGGAGGACGGTACATACAAACAGGTTCTATCCTTCTTTCCAAGGCTATTGTTTTGTTTGCAATCAATTTGGACATTTGGCAATAAATTGTAGATTGAATGCTAGAAATAAGTATAGACATAGAATTATGAATTATGGAGCACATGCTAGAGCTAACCCTACAGGAAACATGTAATGTCCCGTTCCAATTAATAATCCAGATACTTTAGTGGCTTATTTTATTCCCGTAAGCCATTAAGTAAATTAAGGGAATTAATTATTGATTAATTAATATTATCCTTTCAAATAAAATATTATGAATAATATTAAATAATTAATATTTTTATAAAGTGACTAAAGTGCAACCTAAATATTATAACGTCACTATTTCCCTCCTAAAGTTAAATATTCAAATATTTGTGAATGGTTATTTCACGGGAGGCTACAAAAGGTGCATTCAGGAATGCATTATTCATCATTGGAGTTTTATTCATTTACTTTCCTAAGAGCTTTCGGGCTTGAAGTTTCAAGGTTTCAGTGATGAAACGATTCCACCCTAGCCTTTGTTGGCAGATCATTGCCAAATTTGTGGGTCTCCTTCGGAGACTAATTGGGGAGTTTTTGATAAGTATCCAACCTAGTTCAATTGCATATTATTTCTCCTAGTTGCTGATCGATTTACATCATATGTTTCACAAAAGTTATTCATATGGTCGATTGTCTATTTTAAATATTGCTCAATTTGGGTCGTGTCATATTGATCGATATATTGTTGGAATATATATATATCTATATGAATATATTGTCAGAGTTGGTGCTCGTATATCTGCATAAGGAAGTCATGGCTATCATCTGCTGAGATCGAAGTCATTCTAAACTGCCACCTATTTTTATTGTATTTGCTTGTTTATTATCGGGGTGCACCTATTGTTGGAGGCCGATACCAACCTGTGTCGCCACATTTGATGACCAATAGCCATTTATGAATAGCCGCATCATCGTGAGAGAAGGATCACAGACTTATTTCGTCACAAGCTTATTTCTATTGGCCGCTGCTCACGATGGGAGGTCAACAATCTAATGTGGAGCTTTAGCTCCATTCAAAGCCACTGCCAATCCTTTATTTTGCCAACTTATTATCTCCAAAGGCATCATAGCTCTTGGGTGCTTTGTAATGTCCCACTCCAAATGGGACAATCTCTATTCCAATTTTGCTTGATTAATTTCAGTTTGACAAATAGGACATTTTGTCAAACATATGATGTTCTAAAGCATAACTTTCACAGTAACATAATTTGTGCACAAATGGATTTCAAAGCTAAGCTTAATTTCACCCCACTGGTATGTCATACAGAGGTATACATGAAAATGTAAAGCTACAGATTTATGGCAGCTCATTAAATGATAGAAGTGAACTGTTTTACTTGAGTTTTGATGCTCAAACAGAGCTACAGCCATACATGAAATACAAGCTAATGCATTCTGACCTGTAGAGATTCAACATAAGATGCTTACACCAAATCTGATAAACAACATGCTCCTCAAATCCTTTTTATTTGATTGATATAAAGACACCTTTCAGATGTATTCAATAATCTCAACATACTTCAAATAAGTCAATATTGAATGGCAGATTACAACGTTTATGCTCAGAAAATTACTTCAGCAATATAGAATTTATAAATTACTGAAAGTTTGATCGGCAACAAACCAAAAGCAAGTTAAATACAAATACGGTTCAAACCTGGAAATGCACGATGGTCTGAAAGGTGCACAGCAACTTAACTGAAGGCTGAAACCTATGCATATATATTTACATCCAGCTTGGATAAACCCTTGAATAAATTAAATATTAATAACAACCCAGATTATAGCAGTAGATATATGAAAGCCTTGCCAACTTCAACACAATATTGGTTCAAATCATTGTCGCGCGGCACTGTAGCGGCACTATTCACGGGTACTGTAGCGGTTTACTATTCACGAGTACTTTAGCAATTTACCAAACTTCTAATCTGCAAATGTTTATTCCTTGAAACCTTGAATAGAACTTCTCAAATATGCACATATTGGACTCCTGGATGAAGCCCACACTCAGGGAATAATCTCAGTTGGTCTTTCATAGCCTCAAAATTGCACAACCTATGAGAGTTTTCGTTCCCAAAGGCTCAACAATGGCAGAAACCCTAGCTGGTTCCTCCTCCAAGCAAGAACTCCAAACACACAAGTTTTTAATCTTCAATCACAATGAAATCCCTTTGCTTTGATGCCTTTTTATAACCTCTTAAAGGAGGTCGATCCCTTAATGGCATTTAAATTGCTTTTCAAATCCACTTTTACGTTTTTAATAAAAACTTTATAATAAGTCCTCAAACTTGGGCACTCAAATCCATTATATAATAAATGTACTTTAAGTGATTTTAATTGAGGGTCATGGCATCATCGGAAATAAAGTACACTTCTTGACTTTATAATTTAACTTTATATTATTTAATTATCATTAAAGTACCTTTAATGATAATTACTCATTAAACATTTAATATTTCGCCATCCAATTGATTAAGAGGTCAACACTACATCTGAGACCTATCTAGGTGCCTTACTAAATATAGTAACCCTAACTCCCCTGAAATGGTGACTTACTATAAATAATAAGTATGAAGAACTGAGTCTAACGAAGGCCAAACCTGAGCCCACACTGAGCTCTGAAGGAGAAAACACACTGATCACTGCCAAGAAAGACCCTCAAACCATCTGAGTTAGCCTATGATCTGGGTGGGGCTCGCTGGACACGTGGCCGTTGGGGGTTTCGTCCCAACGCTTGGCCATTGGGGTTTGCGTCCCAACGAGGGACATTACAACCCACCACACTCCGCGGGTCTCGACCTCAAGAGCTCAGCTCTAATACCACTAAGACCCAACCACGACACCAAAAGACTGGCCTAGTAGTGAGGGCGGCTACCCCAGGTGTTAAGGGTGAGTGGGGTTTGCATCCCACCATCAAAAGATCTAGGTGGGGCTCACCGGACACGTGGCCGTTGGGGGTTTCGTCCCAATGCTTGGCCGTTGGGGTTTGCGTCCCAACAAGGGACATTACATGCTTTAGGAATCGAGGACGTGATATGTTATTGTCATTCCTCTATTAAACTTTGAATATTATATCATTGTTGGAGTATAAAGGTTAGATCTGAACCAATATTGAATGGTCATGTTTGTTTAGAAAGTGAATATTTGTAAATGAAAAGGGTGCTCATTGTAATGTTACAATCTAAATCTGAATAACAATTCTATGCAATTTATTGTCTCATTGCATCAAGCTGAATTATGAATGTTCATAAATAATTGTTGTTGTGATGAACTTATACTATGCAATACTTAAATGGTGAATGATAAGTTACTGTTATTAGAAGAAGATTTCCTTTGAAAAGATCAGTGCATGCAATTTTCACTCAAATGCAATATGGAAATAACCATAGTTGCAAGACTCGCACAAAACCCGGCGAGTAGTGAAAAACTCGCGAGTTTTTCCAGGGGGCGAGTTTTTCAGGCACTTGTACGCCAGAAAACTCGCCCGTACTTTCTGGAAAAACTCGCCGTACTTTTGGCGAGTTTTTCCAGAAAGTACGGCGAGTTTTCCAGAAAAACCCGCGCGACAGTTAGAACGCCCAAGCAGCCGCTAAAAAGCAATTTTAAGTTGTCTTTTTTCATTCACTCTCTTCTCACACTCAGCAAAAAACCTCTCCAAGGCATTGTGCACTCATTTGCAGTGATTTTGCATCCAAAAGACAAGATTTGAAGGGCATTTACATCGAATTTAGAAGGCAAATTGGATTTCCAGGTAGGGTTTCTCATTTTTCTTGTTCTTTCTTCTTTTTTAAAAAAATCTTCATTCTTGTTGGTTCTATGTTTAAAAATCATTTGATTGTAGTGTGAAAATGATTTAAATGCATTTAGATTCATCAAAACAAGATTTAGATTCATCAAAACAAGATTTTTTAATGATTTTTTCTGATTTTTTAACATATTTTGCTGATTTTTCATTTTTTTAAAATTTTCTTTAAACCCTAGTTATTTTTTTTTTGTTTTGAATGATTGAATCCTCTTTTTTGTTGAATAACATGCTTACAATCTTAGATTAGCTTAATTTTTTACTAGTTTGAAGTCATTTTCATATTTTTTATATTTTTTCACATTTTTTTGAAACCCTAGTTTTTATTTTTTATTTTTAAATCCAATTTTTTTGTTATGAAAATGTTTAGATTTAGAATCTAGTGATAGATTTTTAGTAATTTAAACTTAAAGTAATCTCTCTTGATTTAATCTAATTTAGTTTGTTTTTAAATTTTCTATCAAAAACTAACAAGTTGTGCTATGACTTTCACTTTGTGTAGGTTAATAATTAATTGATAATGGCTTCTGAACCCACTTCTGCCTCAGGCTCTGCCCCATCCGTGCCTGCGGACTTTGTAGGTAAACGTCCTCCAGGAGCTAGAGATCCTGCTTGGAAGTATGCTTATCTAGGACCCATACCTGGCACAGTATATTGCATTCCATGTAAAAAAGTATATCGTGGGGGCATCAATCGCCTCAAGTACCACCTTGCAGGCATCCCTCAACGTGATGCTAAGGAATGTCCTCATACAACAGAGGAAATAAAAAGACAAATGAATGCCATACTTTCAGCTGCAGAAGAAAAAAAAATGAAAAGAGAGATGGCAAGAGCAGCAATGCAAGCAACCATTGCCTCTTCTCAAGGTGTTCCAGTTGAGTCAGATGATGATTATGATGTTACTCAGGAGATTCAGGAGATAGTGGGCTCTCTTCGTGGCCCACGTGTGCGAAGGTCAAGGCAACCCATTGGCACCTCAACCTCCATCCCTTCATCTTCCTCTAGTAGAGCACCAGGGGCAAGGGCAGCTACAGGACCTACACCGACACGGTTGGATAGTTTTTTTGTGCCTAGAAACACAACTGGTGCACAACCTTCCTTAGAGGCGACTGGATGGAATAGGGAGGTGCATGAGCAAGCAGACATTGCTTGTGCAGATTTTTGGTATTTTAACAATATTGCTTTCAATGTGGCGAGTTCTCCTTACTGGCACAATTTGGTCACCGCATTGACAGTTGCAGGAAAAGGCTACAAGGCGCCTTCTCGCACGGACTTGAGTGGGAGGTTAGTTTATGTTATTTAATTTATGTTTTTTAAGTTTAATTTATGATGAATTTAAGCTATTTTTTTGTTTACAAATTAAAATTGTGTACTTAATTTCACTTTGTACTTGTAGGTTGCTTACTAATGCAACTGAAAGGGCAAGGGCAGCAGTAGAGGAGCAAAAAGAAAAATGGCAAAAATATGGCTGCTCTATTCTTTCTGATGGGTGGACGGATGGAAAAAACCGTACCATCATTAATTTTTTGGTTGCATGCAAAGAAGAGGTGGTGTTTTTAAAATCAGTTGATGCCTCCCACATTGTAAAAAGTGCAGAAAATTTGGCTAAGATGTTGGAGGGAGTTTGCATGGAGGTGGGGATTGCAAATGTTGTGCAAATCATAACTGATAATGCAGCAGCATATGTGGCAGCAGGAAGACTTCTCCAAGATAAACACCCCTCAATTTTTTGGACACCATGTGCAGCTCATGTCCTTGACCTTCTTTTGGAGGACATAGGAAAACTAGATTGGGTCACACCAATTGTAGAGGACGCGAGGAGAATCACTAAATATATCTACAATCACCCTTGGGTTCTTCGCTTGATGAGGGAGCACACCCATGGGAAAGAATTGGTGAGGCCAGGTGTCACAAGGTTTGCAACGATCTTCTTAACGTTGCAAAGCATTCTTGGTTCTTTGACGGCTTTAAAACAAATGTTTGTGAGTAAATCATGGGATGACTCAACCTATTCAAAGAAGCCGGATGGAGATAACGTGTCAAGAATTGTGTTTGATGCTGAATTTGCAAAAAAGGCTGCAGAGATTGTGAAGGTAACTTCAATTTCAAAACTTTGAATTTGAATTCAAATTGAATAAATTTTTTGATGTCTTTCATTGTAAATTTGAAACTCTAATCTTTTTGCATTTTTATATTGTAATTTGTAGCTTTCAGAGCCCTTGGTTAGAGTGCTCCGCTTGGTGGATGGGGATAAAATCCCAATGGGATATCTTTATGAGGCCATGGATAGGGCCAAGGAGGCTATAAAAAATTATTATAAAGGGGACAGCCTCAAATTTGATCCCATTTGGGAGATTATTGACAGGAGGTGGAACCATCAACTCCACCAACCCATCCATGCAGCAGGCTACTTCTTGAACCCTCATTTCTTCCATTCAAGCACCTACTCAGATCCTACTGGAGAGGTTATGGAGGGACTCATGAAGTGCATTCAGAGAATGTCACCTAACCTTGATGCAGGAGACCTTGTTGTTAATGAAATCCAAAGTTATAGAGAAAAAAGGGGTGAACTCTTCTCTTTAGAGCTAGCAAAGAGAGCAATACACAATCAACCACCAGGTATAAATTTTGAAATTTACAAGTTACAAATATTGATAATTTGATAAAATATGTTTTCAAATTTCAACTTTTGAGTTTTGACTTTCCTTTCTAAGTTTCTAGGTTCTCTTCTAACTCTTAATTTGTTTTTTGTAGATGTTTGGTGGTCAAATTGGGGTGGAAATACCCCACATCTCCAGCAATTTGCCCTCCGTGTCTTATCGCAGCCTTGTAGCTCTTCCAATTGTGAGCGCAATTGGAGCTTGTTTGAGGCCATCCACACAAAGAAAAGGAACAAACTAGCTCAGAAACGCCTGAATGACCTTGTGTATGTGCAATATAATCTTCGGCTGCGCAAAAAACAAGTTAAGGAGATATCAGATGATCCAATTGATTTGGATGAGATAGATCCATACAATGATTGGATAGGGCAAGATGAGCAACCTCCATTGTTTTCTGACAATGAGATTTATGACTTTGAGCGACAAGCAATGGAGGACGAGGGTGGATTTGCATTCTCATTGGATGACATTGAGGATGATCCTGAGGAGGAGTCATTGGCAGTGCCAGAGCCACCGGTAGTAGCCTCTGCATCCAGGATGGAGGTTGAGGAGCCACAGCAGATGCCTACAACTACAGCCGCTCCCGTAGTGAGAACACTGAGAAATACTAGACATGGGAAGAGGAAGATGTGAATTTGTAAAAGCTGAAATATATTAATGTTGTATTTACTTTCAGTTTTACAAAAACAATTTGCTATTTTCATTTTGTTTCAAACTATTAGTATACTATCAGCGTATTGAGCATTCCACATGGGGATGCGATTTTGTATCTAATTTTCTTTCAAATCAATCAAATATAACTAGACTCAGCTTGTTTCTTCTATGTTCTCATTTTATTGACTCATTGGATGCATCTTATCATTGAATTTTGCAAAAAAAATGTGATTTTAATGAAGTTTAAGCAATTTTTTAAGTTGCCGAGTTTTTTGCCGAGTTTTTTCCGAACTTTTGCCGAGTTTTTTCCGTACCATATTTTCCGGGCTTGGCGAGTTTTTGCATTTGGCGAGTTTTGCAACTATGGAAATAACTATTAACCACAAGCAAGTGAACTATTTGACAAAATGCTTGCATCTGTCAAAGTTCAAACTATGAAAAAATTGTAAATATTTGATCAATTTGGGCAAGGGTCTTTATAGTGGTATTAGGGTCGATGTTCCTACCAACCTAAGGGTTTCATGAGAGACAAATAGAGAAGGTACTACAATAGGGAGATTAAGAAGCAATGGCAGCCAACTCAAGTTCCTTAAGGGGAAACTACCTCTAGTATTTTGGGAATACACCAGATATCTCCTTCTAGTAGTGGCACTGACTCTGCTACAAGAGGTGGTGCACATATAGAGGCTGAGATGGGAGAAAGAGGGGACGATCAGAGAGGGAAATACCTTCTCAATGCTTTGTTGGTTGAGCAAAGGGAAACCAATCAGCGCATGACTCAATTGATGGAGTTGATGAGCCAAACCATGCTCAATAACAATAACAATGGGAATAACTGAAATGGCCATAATGGCCAAGGAGACAATTCGGTCAATAACGGAATGCTAAATCAGATTGTTGCACTTGCTAGTTCAAGGCCTTTAATGCCTATATTTCCACCCAAAGTAGAGCCTCAAGAAGGCAATGGGTCCACATTGATCGAGTTGCAGGAACAAATTAGACAAGATTGGGTTGATGTAGGACCAGGTTTTCAACATGATATCTCCCTCCGTGACTATATAGACTTGAGGATGAGACATATGCCCAACAGGGGTAATCGTGAGCATCACAATGATCTTAGGAGGAAAGTTGGTGAACTGAGTTTGCCTTACTTTGATGGATCTGGGAAGACATCAACTCATGCGTGGATTCAAAAAGTTGATACATATATCCAGTTGAATCCAATGCCTGAAGATGAAGCAATAAAATGCACTGGCAATGGGCCATGATCAAATCACCTCTTATGCTAAGTTTACCGAAAGGTTAATTGAGAGGTTTGATGTTAAGGATCTTGAACTCCATTTTAAGGAGTTAGCCCAACTGAAGCAGAGGGAATCAGTGGACAACTACATTGCTGATTTCCAAAGGCTTGTTTTAGTCACTGATATTTCAGAAAGGAGATTGTTGGTTTTGTTCATGGATGGTTTGATGGACCCTTTAAGGGGTTGGGTCAAAGCTCTAAATCCTAGCTCACTACAAGAGGCAATCAAGAAAGCTAGGGATATGGATTCCTCCAACCTGAAGAACAAATTTCAGTCCAAAGGCTCTACCTCTGAGAAGGACAAAGGAAAGAAACCCTTTTAGAAAGAATGGCCCGAGAAAAATAGAATGGATGATGAGACTCGATAGCTGTTGCGGAGAAAGAAACAAGGTTTCAACTACAGAGAGCCTTGGGATCCAAGACATAGGTGTCTTGGTAAGGGAAAAGTGCATTATATAGAGATTGTATCAAAGAGTGAGGAAGAGGAGAAATCTGATCATAACCAGGGCAGCGAACACAGTGAGTCAAATGATGAGCAGTTGGATGCCAATGAGACACCACCTAAGGGGGTGAAGGGTAGTACACTTGCTATTATGTCTGGTACACCAAAATTCAACTCTTTTAAAGTTCGTGGAGTACTACAGAGACAAAGGATCATAGTCTTGATTGATAGTGGGGCTACACACAATTTTATAGACTCTGCAATGGTTACCAAAAAAGGTTTGTAGACTATGGAGCATGAGGGATTTAATGTCAAGGTTTCCGATGGATATTAGATCTCTTGTATGTAGAAGGTTCCTCAAATGAGCATAATGATTGGTAACTATACAATTACCGATGATTTCTATGTGGTTGACTTAGGTGACACCAATGCCATCTTGGGTATTCAGTGGTTGCACTCAATTGAGAAGTATTCTCAAAACTTCCAAACCATGGAATTTAAGTTCAAGGTAGATGGCAAGAAAGTGGCATTCAGGGGGATGTCTAATGGAGCTCCTAGAGTGGTTTCAACCAAACATATGGAGAGTATTTTTAGACATGGTGATGTTGCTTGGGCAGCACAATGTCTGATTTCTTCTAAGTCCATGGACAGCAGGCCTAAACACTACCAAAATGATTTGCAGGAGGTATTGAATAGTCGCAATGTATCTTCAGTGATATTCCTCTAGGGAGGCCACCAAACAGGGGATTTGAACATACCATTGATCTTGAGGAAGGGTCCAAGCTCGTCATTACTACTCCCTACCAGCATCCGAAGAAATTCAAGGATGAAATTGAAAAAGCAACCAAGGAGCTACTAGATATGGATCATATCAGGCTAAGTTCGAGTCCTTTTGCCTCTCTGTGGTGTTGGTTAAAAAGAAGGATGGGACTCTTTGAATGTGTATTGACTACCGCGTGTTGAACAAGACGACAATAAAGAATAGGTATCCAATACCTAGGATCGATGAATTGTTAGATGAATTACATGGAGTTGTCTTTTTCTTGAAGATAGATCTCAAATCAGGATACCACCAAATCAGAGTGCGGGATCACGACATCCATAAAACAACTTTCAAGTGCCACTATTGGCATTACGAGTTTTTGGTCATACCATTCGGTTTGACCAATGTTCTCGCAACATTTCAGTCCTACATGAATCACATCTTCAACAAGCAATTACTTAAGTTCTTGTATTTTTCGATGATATATTGATATACAACAAAACATGGGAGGATCACTTGAAGCATCTTGATGAGGTGTTGGGTATAATGAAGGCACAATCATCATATGCCAAGGCCTCCAAAGGTGAGTTTGGATGAAGGAAATATTGTACTTGGGTCACATCATCAATGCACAAGGAACTCAGGTACATCAAGAAAAGATCCAAGCAATCTTAGATTGGCCACCATGAAGGACACTCACAGAGCTGTGAGGCTTTTTTGGCCTTTGAAATTACTATAGGAGGTTTGTCAAAGGATTTTCACAGCATGGGGCACCTCTCATAGACCTCACCAGGAAGGTTGCTTTTAGATGGACCAGCGAGACTCAACGGGCCTTTGACAAACTTAAGAAGGTCATGAGTACTTGTCAAGTTCTTGCATTGTTGGATTTCACCCAGCCCTTTGTACTGGAATGTGACACATCAAGAGAGGGAATTGGTGCAGTATTAATGCAGAATAGGCATCCCATTTCCTATGAGAGTAGGAAGCTCCGTGATGCAAAGAGGTTGTATTATATATACGACAAGGAAATGCTCACCATCATGCATGCGTTGGCGATGTTCATGCAGTATTTGGTTGGTGGGCAATTTGTAGTCAGAATTGATCATAATAGCCAGAGGTACTTCTCGGAGCAGAAGGACTTGAATGAATGCCAACAAAAATGAGCAAGTAAAATTGAGGCATATGATTTTGATATCGAGTATGTGAAGGGGAAGAAAAATACAGTGGTTGATGCTCTTTCCAAGAAGCCAGCCATATGTTCCTTGTCCGAGATTTCAATGGATTGGAAAGCCCTTCTACTAGTTGAGTACTCTAGGGATGTTTTTGCTTATGAGTCGATGGATGGAAAAATATAGGATGACAGGTATAAGGTAGTGGATGATATCATCTACTACAAGGACAGGATATTCTTGGTTCAAAAATCTAAATTGAAGGAGAAAATCATGAGAGTTGTGCATGACACTCCTTTAGCAGGACATTCAAGGTTCTTTAAGACCTACGGGAAGATTAGAGAGAGGTTCTCTTGGAGGGGCCTCAAAGATGATTTTTTGCGCCATGTTAGAGAATGCACCACTTGTCAGTAGAACAAGTCGGAGCACACTTTCCCTGCTAGCCTATTGCAGCCGTTGCCTATTCCAGAGCAAAATGGGACAGCATATCAATGGACTTCATCACCGGTCTTCCTAAGGTACAAGGTGGAGACTGCATTTTTGTTGTGGTTGATCAGTTAACGAAATTTGCACACTTCATGGCTATCTCATACAAGTACAAGGCACCACAAGTGGCAGATTTATTCTTCAAAAAGGTATTCAGGTTACATGGATTACCGAAGAATATTGTTAGTGATAGGGATAGCCACTTTCTCAATGCTTTCTGGCAAGAGTTATTCAAGTTGTCAAGACAAAATTAACTCCGAGCACCAGCTATCACCCTCAGACAGATGGGCAAACGGAGATAGTGAATAAATGGATTGAGGGTTATCTGTGCAACTATGTTGCAGGGCAGTAGAGGGCCCAGGTTAGATGGTTGCACTTGGGTGAGTATTGCTATAATACCACCTATCATATGTCCATTGGGATGTCACCTTCAGAGCGTTGTACGATTACGAGGCTTATTCATTTTTGGATATGGCATTTGGTGATAATCGAGCACCCAAGGCAAAGGATTGGATAAAGGAGAATTAGGATATCCTTAAGTCACTTAAGGATAATCTGCAGCATGCTCAAAATCAACAGAAGGTGTAAGCAAATAGACACAAGACAGAGCATACTTTTGAGGTTGGAGATTTGGTCTATCTTCGCAAACAATCCTCTTTAAAGAGGAGTGGTGCCGAGAAGTTGAGACCGAGGTTCTATGGGCCGTACAAGATCATCAGTAGAGTGTATGAGGTGGATTATGAGCTGGAGCTACCTAAGAGCAGTAGGATTCATAATGTTTTTCATGTTTTATGCCTCAAAAAGGCACTTGGACAACAGGTGACAATTTCAGTAGAATTACCACCTATTGATGAAGAGGGCAAATTGGTTCTGATTTTGGATGTTTGCGAGAGGAAGTTGAGAAACAAAACAATTAAGGAATATCTTGTTAGATCCAGGGGAAGATGCAACATGGGAGAATGAGTAGGTCCTTCAACATCCTAATCTGAAATTGCTTGTGGGCAAGCAATTCCGAGAAGGGAGGACTATAATGTCCCCTTCCAATTAATAATTCAGATATTTCAGTTGCTTATTTTATTCCCGTAATCCATTAAATAAATTAAGGGAATTAATTATTGATTAATTAATATTATTCTTTCAAAGTAAATATTACGAATAATATTAATTAATTAATATTTTTATAAAGTGACTAAAGTGGGCCCTAAATATTATAAAGTCACTATTTCCCTCCTAAAGTTAAATATTCAAATATTTGTGAACAGTTATTTCACGGGAAGCTACAAAAGGTGCATTCGGGAATGCATTATTCATCATTGGAGTTTTATTCATTTATTTTACTGAGAGCTTTTGGGCTTGAGATTTCGGGGTTTCAGTGGTGAAACGATTCCACCCTAGCCTGTGTTTGCAAATCATTGCCAAATTTGTGGGTCTCCTTCAAAGACAAATTTGGGGAGTTTTCGATAAGTATCCAGCCTAGTTCGATTGCATATTATTACTCCTGGTTGCTAATCAATTTACATCATATGTTGCACAAATTTTATTCATATTGTCGATTGTCTATTTTATATATTGCTCAGATTGGATCGTGTTATATTGCTGGAATATATATATATATATATATGAATATATTGTGAAATTTGGTGATCGTATATCTGCATAAGGAAGTCGTGGCTATCATCTGCTAAGATCGAAGTCATTATAAGCCGTTGCCTATTTTTATTGTATTTGCTTGTTTATTATCAAGGCGCACCTTATATTGCAAATATGGTTTGAAATGGAATGTTAATATTGTTGGAGGCTGATACCAACCTGTGCCACCACATTTGATGACCAACAATCATCTATGAATAGCCGCATCATTGTGAGAGAAGGATCGTGACCTTATTTCATCACAAGCTTATTTCTATTGGTCATTGCTCACTATGGGAGGTCAGCAATCTGACATGGAGCTTTAGCTCCAGCCAAAGCCACCGTCAATCCTTTATTTTTCCAGCGTATTATTTCCAAAGGCATTGTAGCTCCTAGGCACTTCAGAAATCAGGGATGTGATATGTTATTGCCACTACTCTATTAAACTTTGAATATTATATTGCTGTTGGAGTATAAGGTTAGATCTGAACCAATATTGAATGGTCATGTTTGTTTAGAAAGTGAATATCTGTAAATGAAAAGGATGCTCATTGTAAGGTTACTGTCTGAATCTGAATAACAATTCTATGCAATTTATTGTCTCATTGCATCAAGCTGAATTATGAATGTTCAAAAACAATTGTTGTTGTGATGAACTTATACTATGCATAATTAAATGGTGAATGATAAGTTACCATTATTAGAAGAAGAGTTCCTTTGAAAAGATCAATGCATGCAATTTTCACTCAAATGCAATATGGAAATAACTCTTAACTGCAAGCAAGTGAACTATTTGACAAAATGTTTGCATCTGTCAAACTGTGAAAAAATCGTAAATATCTGATCAATTTGGGAAAGGGTCTTTACTAAACAAGGTTGGAAGATTTGGGATAATGAGCAAAAATGTCAACTCATTCACTCCACTCATGAATCCTAATATGATATGCCACAAGTGCAATAATTTTGGACATCCAACAAACTTTTGCAAAAGCAGTTTCTTTGAACCTCTTAAGAAAAACAATGAGGTAGAACATAAAAGAGAAGAAAGATCAAAAGTATGGAAGAAGAGAGAAAAATACATGATAGTTCAAACAGCCCTACATGCCAAAAATGAAAGTGATCAATGGTATATAGACAGTGGATGTTCAAGACATATGACAAGTGATAAGAGCAAGTTCATCACTTTAAAAAGAATCAATGGTAGAACTGTAAGATTTGGTGATAATGCATCGGAAAGAATTTCAAGAAGAGGATCACTTACTTTGGATAATGGGAGAACAAGAACAGAGAACGTGCTATATGTGGAAGGATTGAAGAATAACCTATTAAGTGTGAGTCAATTGTGCGACCAAGGGCACATCCTCACATTTCATGCCGAAGGTTGTGAGATAAGAAAAGGAGGCAAGTTGCAGAAGCCAGCCGAATAGGAAATAATCTTTATGTTTTAAATGACATCCAAGGTGAGAAATATTGTATGGGAAAAGACGATGAGAATTGGTTGTGGCACAAAAGAATGGGGCATCTAAACTTTCACAACCTTGTCAAAATTAGTTGAAGAGAAGCAATGAGAGATATGCCTATGATATCAAAGCCTATAAAGTTCATTTGCAAGCAATGTCACTTTTCATCACAACCTCTAGAGCTTATTCACACAAACTTGTGTGGACCCACTAGGACAAGGAGTATTCAAGGTGAAAGATACTTCAAGCTATTAATTGATGATTTTTCTAGAATGACATGGGCTTACATTTTTTAAGGAGAAATCTAAAGCATTGGAAAAATTTAAGGTATTCAAAGCCTTGGTGGAAAATGAGACAGGCATGAGGTTTAAATTCCTTAGATCAGATAGAGGAGGTGAATTCACTTCAAACGAATTTGAAGATTTTTGTGAGAAACATGGGATACGAAGACAATATTCTATAGCAAGAACTCCACAACAAAATGGAGTAGTGGAAAGAAAGAATAGAACTGTTCAAGGAATGGCTAGATGCATGATGAATGAATCCAAGGTTCCTAACATGTTTTGGAAATATGTGGTGCACACAGCAATTTATATCCTTGACAGAGCCAAAATCAAAGCAAATCATAATAAGACACCATATAAGTTATGGAAGGGAAGGCCTGCATCCGCGAAATACTTCAAAGTGTTTGGAATTCCTTGTTATATTAGAAGAGACTAAGAAGATTTAGGGAAGTTCGATGCAAGGGCAAATGAAGGAATATTTTTGGGCTACTCTTCAAGGAGTAAGGCCTACAGATGTTTCAATAAGAGATTGCATGAAATATGTGAAAGCACAAATGTGAAGATAAATGAGGAGAAAAACTATCAAGATGAACCACGAGCAGATAACTAACCTTATGAAGAAAGATACAAGGAAGATGTAGAGAATTTAGAAGATGAAATAATTGAACCAAGAAACACCAAGGCACCATCTAAGTTTGTTCAAAGGAACCATCCGAAAGATTTGATAATAGGAGATGACGAGGTCAGAACAACAAGAAGAATGGTAAGACATCTGGAAGCTAAAAATGTGGCATTGCTATCTATGATTGAACCTAAGAACTTAAAATAAGCAAGTGAAGATAAAAATTGGATAGAAGCTATGAATGAAGGGTTGAACCAGATTGAGAATAATAATACTTGGGAACTTGTCCCAAGACCTAAGGATAAAAATGTTATTGGCACTAAGGGGGTGTTCAAAAATAAGTTGAATGAAGATGGTCAGGTTGTGAGAAACAAAGCGAGATTGGTATGTAAAGGGTATGCTCAAATAGAAGGTGTTGATTTCAAAGAGAATTTTGCTCCAGTTGCTAGGTTGGAAGCCATAAGGATGTTCTTAGCTTATGCTAGCTTTTAGGATTTCAAGGTTTATCAAATGGATGTTTAAGTCCGCCTTTCTAAATGAAGATATAGAAGTTTACATTGAACAACTAGAAGGATTCCTATTATCAGAGGATAAAGACTATGTATGTAGATTGAAGAAGGCACTCTATGGGTTGAAACAAGCCCCCAAAGCATGGTATGCTAGACTTGACAAACATCTACAACAAGAAGGGTTCAAGAAGGAAGTTGCGGATAGCAACTTATATATTAAGACCGTAGGCAATGATCAGTTGATTGTGGTAGTTTATGTGGATGACATCATTTTTGGAGGAATCAATGAAAACATGTGTCAAGGATTTGCAATGGAGATGTAGAAGGAATTTCAGATGTCCATGCTAGGTGAATTATCTTTCTTTATTGGTTTGCAAATATCACAATCAAAGAAGGGAATATTTATTTCACAAGCCACGCATGCAAAGGAAAATGTTGAAAAAGTTCAGAATGGAAGATTGTAATCCTATGAGTACCCCCATGGTAACAAGATGTAAGTTAAGTAAAGTTGATGAGTGCTTGAAGCAAACCAAACGCTTTATAGATCAATGATTAGAAGTCTTTATACTTGACAGCCTCAAGGCCAAATATTATGCAAGCAATTGGTATGGTAGCAAGATTTCAAGCTGCACCAAAGAAAAAACATGTTCAAGTAGTAAAACGAATACTCAAATACTTAAAGGGAACATTGGAGTTTGGTCTGTGGTATCCAAGTGGAAATGATTTCACTCTAGTAGCATACACAGAAATTATCAAATGAATTGTCCAAAGTAATAATATGGTGAAAGCACAAAATGCAGGCTGACCTCCAAAGCAAATTTAATATCCTGGCCCACTCCCTTGGTGCCTTAGCCATTAGTGAATAAATTAAAGTTAAATTATCATTCAGGCCAACCACATACATACAGGAGGCGTTCAAAATAATGATATATAAGACAGAAAATAACTTAAATAAAGTGCAGTGATTCCCCTAAATGCAGCTACTAAATAAATAAAGAAGTGATTATTGTCTTAGGCAATGACTCATTGAAAATAAATATAATTAAAGGAGCTAACAAAAAGGTGTGACTCAAACATTGGAAAGCTGCAATTCATTTGAGGACACATTCATTTAATAAATAGACACGTCCCTTAGCAAAATAGAGTGGTATAAATAAAGGTTGAAGAGGCAACCAAAAAGCAACAACTTCAATGAATATTTTCTGAATAATAAAAAAGAGTAAGAGCAGAAATATGAAGAATAAATCAGAAATATAGTGAAGATATTTGTATGATGAAAATGGATTAATAATGTTCAGATTTAAGAAGAAAGAGATTGGTGATTGAATCAGATTTGTGAGGACAGTGAAAAAAATTATAATTTGATCAGATTTGTGTAAAAGAAGATATCATATCAGCATTTGAAGAACTAATAGGTTGGAGCCTATCAAATAAGAGGTTGTCACCTCTTGTTGGGTTGAAACTCAATTTGTGTAGGGAAGTTGAAGCCTTCAATAGGTTGGAGCCTATATTTTTGTCAAGTAGAGATTCGAGTCTCTATTAGGTTGAAGCCTACAAGAAGAAGAAATTATATATATAAAAGCTATGTAGCCGGTTCTTCAGGTTCTGGCCCGGGTCCTGGTCCGGGTTCGCCCTGGGTCCGGGTCCTGGTCCGGTCCTTCTGCTGGTTCGGCCAGGGTCCTTGCATTTGGGCCTTGGTTCGCCAGTGAAGAACCCGGGCGAACCCGAGCAGAACCCGGGCGAACCCAAGGCGAACCCAAGCAGAACCCGGGCGTCTGGGCGGCAAAAAGTGATTTTTTTTTGTTTTTTTTAATGTTTCCTTCCCTTTGACTTTGACCCACGCCCATGGGAACCCTAAAAGTGACCTCTAAAACATGTTAAACACCTAAACTGCCTCATTTTCATTCATTTGTTTTGCAAACAAGCATTTTCATTCCAAGAGGCTGACTTCTTATTTTAACTTGTTGGATTGACAAAAGGAGTTGAATATTGATTGTTGAAGCTTCTACAACGATTGCATTGCCATTCCTACAGATTTGCAAGTGTTCATTGGCTGCTACAAAGATTGTTGAAGATTATTTTTGCAAAAAGGTATGTTTTTCTCATTTTTTTCTCATTTTTTCATTCTTTTTGTTTTTGTTTTACAAACAGAAACTTTGTTTTGCATCTTTTTTTTTCTGTTCTTCTATGAATGTATACATTGTGCAAGATTCAAAAGAGCTAGGTTTTAATTTTTAAAAAATTATTATATTTTGTTTTCATTCAAATTTTGAATGTGTTGTTTGCAAAACAAATTGCCATAGGAATCACAATGTCAATGGGTTCTACCTCCGGCTCCATAGCTAAACCAAACCCAAAGTTCAAAACAAATGCAAATTCTCCTCTATGGCAGTATGTTGAAATGATAAGACAGCTTCCAGGTGGTGGTGGTTATGTTTGGAAATGCAATGGGTGTGATGTTCAATATTCTAGTTCATACCATAGGGTGAAAGCACATTTGTGTGGCATAACTGGAAAAGGCATCTCACCTTGCCCTGGAAAGAAAGATGCCCCTATTCAACCTGAGACAATTGCAAAATACATTATGGAGCAAGAACTAGCAGATCAACGGGAAGCCCAAAAAGGAAATCACCCTTTGTCAAATAAAAAATCAAAGGGAATGCAGCCCCCATCTAATCCCAATCCCAATATTGTGGTAGAAGACCACCCATTTATGGCCATTCCAAATCTTCAAGCTCAAAGTGCACAACCTTTTGCAAACAAGAGAGCAAAGGGACCTTTGGAAGTTGCATTTCAAAATGAGAGTCGAGCCCTTGCCGACCAATGTGTAGCAAGATGCATATATGCCAATGGACTATCTTTTAATGTTGTTCGTTCTCCATATTGGAAAGAGATGTTGAGAGCGGTTAATGAAGCTCCAAAAGGGTACAAGGGCCCG
Organism: Sequoia sempervirens; assembly: GCA_007258455.2. Taxonomy (NCBI): domain Eukaryota; kingdom Viridiplantae; phylum Streptophyta; class Pinopsida; order Cupressales; family Cupressaceae; genus Sequoia; species Sequoia sempervirens. Next base: position 7,827 of record VDFB02010888.1, on the reverse strand, counting down.
GGTTATGAGAAGGTGCGTAGCACTTTATTGGAAAAGGAGGTTGAGTTGGTTGAAGATGCATTGAAGCCAATAAGAGATTCATGGGTTGAGACAGGTGTGTCCATTGTTTCAGATGGTTGGAAGGACTCAAAAAATCGGCCTTTGATCAATGTCATAGCGGTGTCCCCTAAAGGGGCAATGTTTTTGAAAGCCGTGGATTGTGAGGGGCAAGTAAAAGATGGGCAATTTATTGCTAATATTCTTATTGCAGCCATTGAGCAAGTGGGAGCCCGCAACGTTGTTCAAGTTGTAACGGACAACGCGAAGAATTGTAGAGCTGCAGGGTTGTTGGTTGAGGAAAGATATTCACATATCTTTTGGACACCTTGTGCGGTCCATTCACTCAATCTTATGCTGCAAAAGATTGGGAATAAAATTGAATGGATCAAACAATTGTATACTGAGGCTGAGGACATTCAGATGTTCGTCACCAACCACCACTTGTCTCAAGGGATCTTTAGAACATTTTCAAAATTGGAGCTATTGAAGGTAAGAGAAGTAATATTTACATTTGTCATTTTCTGATTTTCATAATTTGATTGTTCAATCTAATTTAAATTCTTCTTTAAAGTTTATTTTTAAATATTAATTATTTTTTTAATTTGCAATAGGTTGCAGAAACCCGCTTTGCCTCTAATACAATCGTCTTGAGACGACTTGTGAAAGTTAGGCAAGCACTTTCTAGCATGGTAATTAGCACCAATTGGTCTATATGGAGGCAAAGCAGCACTGAAAGAGCAACAAGAATTAAGAGCCTGATATTAGATGACTCATGGTGGGATCGTGTGGAGTATCTCCTTAGCTTCACCGAGCCCATTTTGAGTATGATTCGCTATACTGACATGGACAAGCCATGCATTGGACAAATATATGATGGTATAGACTCAATGATTGAGAAGATCAAGTGCATCATAAATGCAAGAGAGCAAGACCCTGAAGAGACTTTCTTCAAACAAGTGCATACAATTGTTGAAGAAAGATGGAACAAAATGACAACTCCATTACACCTTCTTGCCTTTGCATTGACTCCAAAATACTACAGCTCTCAGGTTCTTTCACAACCAGGAAGGCTTCCTCCATATAGAGATTTAGAAGTGGCTGAAGGGTACAAGGCAGCATTTGTGAGACTCTTCCCTGATCGAGATTTGCGGAGTGTAGTCACGGATGAGTTCACTGATTTTGTGCACTCAAATCATCTAGATGTTGATGCCTCCCGTGATAGGTTCTTAAAGGATGTTCATTCTTGGTGGTACTTCCATGGACAATACTTCCAAAATTTGCAGCCCCTTGCAATCAAAATTTTATCACAAGTAAGTTTAATAAATTTTCATATTTTAGTTTTAAAAGTTTCATAATTCCATTTATAAATTTTTAATTGTTTACTTTGTCTTCATAGGTTGCTAGTTCATCCGCATCTGAGAGGAATTGGAGCACATATTCTTTCATCCACTCAGTAAAGCGCAATAAATTGCTGTCAAAAAAAGCGGAGAACTTAGTATATGTGCATTCCAACTTGCGTCTCCTTTCACACAAACAACCTAACTACAAGGACGGGGAGACGAAGTTGTGGGATATAGTGCCAGAGGATACTGACTTGGATGCTTGCAGTTCCCAACATATTGCATATGAGGATGAGGATATCCAACAGGGGCATGGGCACATTAGTAGTGCTAGTGATGGTGCCATTGGCACTTGTGATTCATCTAGTCTTCCTACTTCATCTAATGTCAATGTTGACATTGATATGGATGATCTAGAGAATCCATATGATGATTAAAACTTTGAAAGTGTTGTAATATTGAGCTTGAAGTTTGAACAATGAATATTTATCATGCATGTTTTAAATGACATTCAAGTTTATGGTGGTTTTGTTGTTTATATGATGTTATCAGTTATGTGATATTCTAAATTCTAATCCTAATTCATGCTTCTAGGCTGCATATATATATATATATATATATATATATATATATATATATATATATATATATATATATATATATATATATATATATATATATATATATATATATATATATATATTTTACATATTTTGTAATTTGTACTAACGAACCCAAGACGAACCGAACCCACCCCCAAAAAAATTTTGCCGAACCGGCGAACCGAACCCCCGAACCCGAACCCGAACCCGAACCCGAACCGGCTACTTAGTATAAAAGCAATATTGTGCCGTGGATTTCTCCCGAAAGGGTTTCCACATAAATAATGTGTTCTCATTTTATATTTAATTGCTAGATCTTGAATGTGTAGTTGGTATAATAATATAATTGATTGAATTTGAAAAGTAAAAGATTATTAAATACTGATTCACCCCCTCCCCCTCCTCCCCCCTCTCAGTATTTCCTTGTGCTCAACAAACAGATGGTGAATGAATCTAGAAGCTACTCATGTACCTTGATGTCAATGTTGAACTATGACTAAAGCTAGACAATGGGATCTAGTACCATGCAAGATGTGGAAACATTGACTATTATAAATAGCTCTCAATTTGAGATGTGAATTGATGTGAATTAGATGCAAGATTTAGGAAAATTCCCATAGATGAATGGCTCTCAATTTTAGATGTGACTTGATGTGTCAAATTATAAGCATGATGTCGTAGAGAGAGAACAGGAGGATCCAAAAAATTTGATGCAACTTGATGTCATCTTTTATCAATGGATAGAGGTGGAATCACAATGCATGTCATGTGATGACAATGCTCATCCACAATATGTCCTATTATGTAGAACCACTAGAAGCCCATGGATTAAGCCTCTCAAAGATGGTACTTTATTTTAGTTTGTTTTTACAAAATGTCAGTATATTAGCCCCCTCCCAAAGATAGGTACATGTGCGATGGCACTTATAAGTTGAGTGCATTTGCATTAACACCCCCCACTCCCCCCACAGCTCAATTTAGACACCTTAGCAACTTACAATATTTGGCACTTTATAAATTAGTGCATTTACAAAGTGGAAGCTGATATACTAGAGTTTTACTATGTCCAATGTGGGCTGGAAAGCTAAAAGTACAATCAAATGACAAAAATCAAAACAATTAGCCAGCACCAATGTGTATTGCTTGGGAAAATATCCACCAAATCTAACATGGTATCAAAGCAAGATGACACTAATTCAAATGCAAACAAGATGTAAATAATAGCATTCCAATATCTATATTCAATGTATCTACAACAAGGAAATAGACTACAATATGTAGGCTATTGGTATGCACAAGTCAAGGTGACAAGTGTCCCAAAGGAGTAGTGAATTAGTGGAATAAATCAACTATTAGAGCATTAGTGTGAAGTGAACTTACCTTGATGAGGGAGATGTGGCATATAACTACCCTTAGTTAAGCAGTTAAATGACATAGAGTTGGCAAAGAATCCCATCAATCAAGGGAGTTGACAAGAGTTGACATTTGCTCTTATTTCCTATTTCACCTAAGTAAATAAAACATATAACCTAAGTAAATATAAGGTGCAATAATATACAACACTAGGTGATGTAGGGCTAAGGAAAAATTTGCTACTCATATGAAAATTTTAATTCCCAAAAGGACCAAATTGATTCTTCCTCTCTGTCACTGACATCTCCCACGTCAACTCCTCTTCTTTGTGCAAGCTCCATTGCCTGCAACCGTGCTTGAATATTACTCATCTCTTCCAAAATTTCTACATTTGCAACTGGTCTTCCTCGACAATGTCCTCTTCCACAGACTCTGAATTGTTTCATGCTCTGATACCAATAATGATGTAGTGCTAAGGAACAATTTGCTACTCATGAAAAAATTTATTCCCAACAAGACCAAATTGATTCTTCTTTACCATGATCAATGGATTATCCGCAAAATAGGTCTTTAGTTATGCAAACTATATTAAATCACAATTCATAAAACTTATCGACATCAATTTTAATTCATAATTGCAATAGAAGTCTTGAAATATTACGTATCATGCTCTACAAAACCCATCACCTTTCTGCATATAACAGCATGCTCATCAAAACAAATTTTCCAAAATGATTTCTGGATTTTATTCTACTCATCTCAAGCTTTCCAGGACATTTTAAATTCTTCAATTTCATTGAGAAATGAGAAAGTTATGAGCATTTTACTGAAACTGATATTTTTTTAATTTCACACGGGTAACTCTCCTTAGTTTAATGCTCAATACAAGGCTTGCTTTTATACATCAAAATGAAGATGATTTGAGCCCAATATAGACTCATCCAAATCTTCTTTGATTTAGAAAAATCAAAACCACTCCTAAACTGACTCTAAACTCCTAGATACAAGCTAAAAACAAATAGGTTTAGTTTTATTCGTTGGCTCATTACAACTATTATTAAAAGGTTTATTTAGAAAAATCAAAACCACTCAGAAACTGATTCTAACCTCCTAGATACAAGCTAAAAACAAATAGGTTTAGTTTTATTTGTTGGCTCATTACAACTATTATGAAAAGGTTATAACAACCAAATTCCTGCTTATGTGTATGAGCCTAGAAATATCTAGAAACTATGACAATACATAAAAAAATACACATATAAATGATAGACCTGCATCACTAGTTTGTCACCAACATATGAGGTTCATCTCCAAATGACACCTATATTATTCACTTATATCTTACAATTATTACTTACAAACTTTTGAATATCTTTTTTGCAGTTGTTTTATGGGAAGATTTTGGTAGAAATACCCCAAATATTCAAAAGCTATCCCTCCACATTTCGCCTCAACCTTGTAGCAATTTTCAATGTCAACATAACTAGAGTTTGTTTGAGGCTAAACACATAAAGAAGCGCAACAAGCTTTCACAAGAATGCCTCAATAACCTTATTTTTGTGCAATACAACCTTCACCTTTGCAAAAGAATGACATAGGACACAACCATCAAGGAGCCTATAGATTTGAATGAGATTGATCCATATAGAGATTGGACTAATCAAGACAAAGACACCTCTATTTTTACATAAATGAGATTGTTGATTTCAAAAGGAAACCAAAGGAGGGTGCAACTACAACAAAAGGAGACATTGGATTGGATGACGTCATTACAAATGATGTTGAGCTTGAGGTAGAGATTGAATCATTACCATATAGTTCTATGGTGGAACCATAGCCTTCTAGTACAAAAGTAGATAAACAATTGACTACAAGGAGTAGGCCCCATATTTTCACTAGAGTGGAGAAGAGGAATTTGTGATTTGTTGTAATTTACATGTATATTTATTGGCCATTTTTGTATTCACACTATGTTATTGGGTTTGTTACACCCCGATTGTATAGTTACTACTGCATAGGAAGTACATTGTAAATGTTTGAATCTTTCTGATGAATAAAACAAATTGTTCTTGTGATCAACTGAATGTGTCCTAATGATTGTCTCATTATCTGATACTCCTATTGATGTAATTCTTGAATGAAAGTAGCATATAAAGTTATGGAATAATGTTGTTCTAACTTTCTACGATGCTTTATGTATATTGCCTTGGTTTTGAGCAAATGACTCCCGTTGTCGTGTCATGATGTGCAAGAAACAAGTTCGTACCTCCAGGCAGAGGAGAGATATCACTCGGGGAGGAACTTGGTCGGGTAAACAGTAACGAGTACCAATTGGGCATACACACACATACAATAGACTGAGTAAGCTAAGTCATTTGTTGAAGTTAAGGGTAAGTCATCCGTAGATTTGTTTAGTATCTTTAGGAGTCGTATCTACTTCTGAATGTGTGAATAAGTGATGCTTGCTAGTATAACCATATTTGGGATAATGTTTCTGGTTGGAGGTGGGCAGGTGTATATGTATATATGTATATATACATATAAATACAGTAGGTACAAGTGTTCATAAGTATATTCATGTCAAAACAACGTATGAGAGCAGATGGATATGCCATACGTGTGCGTCGATATAAATGTATTTATGAATACTTATACATAAAGGAGATAAACATATACATATACATGTATACATACCCACAACTGACCTGTCATGACAATGTTACCTCGGTACTTACATATACACATATATCTACATATACATGGGTACGTATAGTGAAAGTATGTTGACTGGCTCACAGTATACGTACGTATAATCTAAAATGTAAATGTATATACATGTATAGGTGTAAAGGTAAAAATATTTATATATTTAATATTATATTAAAATATGTATATACTATAGTCTTTACAAAATATAAATATGTATACGAAATTATTTAAATTATTTTAAATAATTATACATAAATATATAATGTAAACTAAAACTATATTATATAAATATTTTAATATAATAAGATATATATAGAGATATATTTATTAAAATAGAATGGAAAATCAAATGAAGTTTAATTGAGCATTTTATTGAATATTCATTAGAGAAATGAAACTAAAATGTGAATGTGTGAAATCATTATTTAAATTAAAATTAAATGCTTCTCAAAATAAGACAGTCTTGTTTTAATTCGTCACTTATTCCTACCTGTTGAATCGCGCCAATATCAGAAGGTGTCACGATTTTGTGAACTGAGCATGTGCGAATTGAAAATACATCATTGCTATCAGCTGGTAGAAGTCGAAATACTCTCCATAGGGCGACACATTTCTTCTTTGAAACTTTCCAAACCCCGTTGGCAGCACAAACACCTTGGAAAGGCCGAGTAAATTCGTGCATAGCTTAAATGGGGATGTGGACGTCGTTCAACCTAGGAAATAGTCTTGTTTTAATTCGTCACTTATTCCTACCTGTTGAATCGCGCCAATATCAGAAGGTGTCACGATTTTGTGAACTGAGCATGTGCGAATTGAAAATACATCATTGCTATCAGCTGGTAGAAGTCGAAATACTCTCCATAGGGCGACACATTTCTTCTTTGAAACTTTCCAAACCCCGTTGGCAGCACAAACACCTTGGAAAGGGGAATTGGTTAAGTTTGCCAACACTATATAAGCCTGCGAATGTTCATTCATAGCACACGAAAAATAGAAAGGAGAAGTTTGTTTTGTTTATTCAAGTGTGAAGAGCTGTTTCTGTTGAGAAGGAAAATACTAATTTGAGAGCATTGTTCGAGTATTCATCATTTGTTAAGAAAGTCTTTAGTCTTTAGTTTGTTAAAGGAGGTATTCTGTTTGTGTTGAAAGAAGCACTTTCAGATTCTGAGAACAACAGCTTGGAACTGTCAAAAAGTTGAGTTAGGAATTCATTAACAGAGCCAGCTAGAAGTCTTGTTGGTGGTAGACTGGAGAAGAAGCATTCACTTATTTCAACCAACTAAGGGAAGCTCGTATCAGGCATGTTAATTCTTTTCTAATTTATGCTTACTGATGTTCCTGTATTCAGAAGTAAGTTAGTTTCATATCTGGGGATTATAAAGAATAGGAAGTAAGGATTGGTGTTCTTGGAAATAAATATCTAAGGGATAATTGTTTATCAACAAAAGATAATTTGCAAATTTAAATGAATTTTGTATGTTCTTTTCTATCAGTTTTGCATTCAATAGTGTACAGTTTGCACTAGGCATCGAAAAGAAAGCTGCATTTATTGTACTGACTCCATATATGGAGTATATGCTTGTACATAGTTATTATATACTAGGAATGAATCGAGAGCATTTATTAAGCTACAAGTTACAACTGGATACTAGTTAACTTAGTCAAGTTAATGAATCTCCTAGGATGAGAGTATCCTGAATAGGGGAGTTAGTTGTAGGTTCTTATTAAAATGATCTCCATTCTAGTAGATAGATTGTTGTAGGAAGTCTAGGGTATGGACTACC
>VDFB02010887.1:0-28245 GCA_007258455.2 Sequoia sempervirens | reverse complement strand
GAGCATAAGAAACCATCATATTTCCATTCTGGGCGCAGAAATTTCTGTATATCACTGTCCATGGCTTGAGGCATTTTTTGATATCTTCGTTTCTTTTGTTGAACTGAGCAAATTCTGTTATTTCTCCCTTCAACTCGATGGGCACCATGAGCACTGTTTTAATTGGCTGTGAGTTGGAAATGGCCATATATTACAATACATCTGACTGTTATATTGCATAAGCATTAGATATTTCTGTTTTTGACTCAATGCAACTGGGTGCAGCATTAGATATTTCTGTTTTTGCTCAATGTATAAAAGCTGAAACATCAATGTATAAAAGCTGAAACATTATGCTTAGATCTGAATTTATGCACTTTCCACGAACTGACATATAAAAAATGTATTGTATTTATTCGTTGATGATAGCTGAGTTTGATCATGATAATTGTATATTTCCATTTACTGCCATGGCTGTCATAATCACTATTCTGGAAATGGCTATGAGACAATTTTCCTTAGCCCAGTTATGAAGCTCCTCTAAAGTGATAACAGGTTTAGATTCCGATGCTGCTCTGTTCTTTGCCTCAGATTTTGGTACAATCACTACACAGATCACTTCTCCATAATCTTTGTCTGGTAGTCTTAGCACAGCACACTCAGATACGTCTGGATGCTCTAATAGTGTTGCTTCAATTCCCAAGGCTGAGAGCTTGTAACCCCACCTTAAGGATATAACACTTGTGCGCTCCATAATGACAAAACATCCATCCTCATCTATCTTTACTGCATCACCGGTCCTGAAATAGCCATCATCTCCAAAGGATTCCTTTGTAACCTGAGGCTGTCCCCAATACTCCTTGAACATAGAAGGCTCTTAATGCACAACTCTCCTTCACCTTGAAGAGAACTACTTTTGCTTCAGCTCAATGTATGAATAAGCTTACCGCTACTTCCCACTCATTGCTCTTTGCCCAATCATGGAAAGTCTTTTGATAATGCTGAAGGTAAACTATATCTTGAATCCTTTGTAAAATGTGCATGCACTTTCATAGTATAAGAAACTAAACAAAATGCTGAATGCTGTCTCACTTGATCATGATGAAAAGAACGAAGCATTTCATTTGCTGTTTTCATGCTATCTCTCAAGCCTCGAATCATAGCTGTATTTTATAAACGCACTCAGCAATATGTGCCAGAGTATAACATTAGCTTGAAACATTAGATTGTTTCTGTTTGGTAGAAGATAATGTATATCTGTATATTTTATTATCAAATGCTGATTCAAAACAGAATTTGCTGCCTCTTTTCATCAACTAATTTGGCATTCTATTTCACAATGAGAAAGTGTTATATGAAGCTTATTTCCTTTGTTACCTTAAAAATGACTCAACTGTAAATGCTTTACCAAAACATCAAAACAACATTGTTCTTGTCATTGTAATTGCTGAATATGGAAATTATCTTCATAACGCTGAAATTAATCTGTTATCTGCCATGATACTTTGCTAATCCTTTGATTTTCTGGAAATTGTAACTGCTCAATCATTTCGAATATGCTGATTTAGACTGTTTTAATCATTTGATATTACTGTTCTGTATTCCTTTCTGGCTCTGTAATTGAATACCTGATATGCCGGGCTCAACCCTTGTGGGAGCCCGTTTTACTCCACATATCAGCTGAAATGAATTCGAATATGAAAAACCTGCTCCTGCACACTGAAACAAACATGTTAGCAAAATAAAAGAAGCTGAAAGCTTCCATTGTATTATGTCTTTCTGCTGATTTCTTGCAATCATTTGATGAATGCTTGGTTTAACGCAAATTACATTTCTGTCTGTAGCATAAACGTAAGACAGAAAGTAATTCACTATTGCTTAGAGTATAACTCTAATATTATCTCCTTAAATGATTTTGCAGGTATGCGAAGCGATGAAGCGAGGCTGCAACTGCTTGAAGGCTCGATGACCAAAAGCACCAACGAAGTGATTCGCCGTAACATGCAATGATGAATTGCTTTCTTTTTTACGCTCATGCTATTTACAGCAGTGTGGCCTGTGTTTAGATTTAGTATTCATTTTTTTGATTGTCAGAAACAATCTCAGTTACTCTCGCGGCTTGTGCGAGATTCAGCATTTTCACGAAATGAATAAAAGTGCAACTTTCCTTAATTTTCTGTTTTAAGCATTTGCACAACAATCTTATGATACCTTTGTAAGATGACATCATTGATGATTCAACGAACACTTTATCAGCAAAATTTGGAAAAAATTCTGTACCTACAAAAGCTGAAACTTATTCAGCTCTACCTGTTGAGCGTAGAGTGAAAAATAGGTAACAAATTGGCGACCTCTGCGGAGTGTTTGCCTGCTAAACACAAAAACCAGTTGCCTAGCATATTCATTGGGCATGGAGTCCTTCTCTGCTCTTAATTTTTTGAAATGTAACTCAGCACAAACAAAAACTGAAAGAAACTACTGAAATTCTGTTTATGATAGAATTTGAAAAACAGGTGCAGCAACTGCACTTATTGAAAACCAGAAAAACTGAAGTGAAATGTGCCATCAGGCACTTATTGAAAGCATACAAAAACTTGAAATCTATCCTACTATGTACAGCTGAAAGCCTGAAGCTTAATAACACTGCTTCAAATGAATCCCGTTAACAGAGATTGGCAGTACCTCACCATCCAGCTTTGAGAGTTGGAAAGCATTGTGTTCCTTCTTTGCTGTTATAACATAAGGGCCATCCCACATGGCGTCAAACTTAGAATGTTTGCCAGGCCTGCTTTTCAACTCATCCCATTTGAAAACTAAGTCACCTTCATTGAAGATTCATGCAACTGATTTTCTGTCAAATGTCTTTTTCATCTGAAAGTGATGAATTTGAAGCCTTCTGAAGGCTTCGTTCCTGGACTCGTCCAACTCTGTTAACTCAGCAAGTCTAACTTGCATTGGCTCCTCTTCAAGCAATTCCAATTCCTTTATGTAACTCAGAGTTGGGAACTCTATTGATATAGGCAATTTGGCCTCCTTACCATAAACCAAAACATATGGTGAAAAACTTGTCGACCGTTTTGGTGTAATTCTATCAGCCCAAAGGGCTAATTTAAGCTTGTCATGCCATGACCTCTGATTATCTACAATTGTTTTCCTGATGATCTTTATCAGATTTTTGTTTGTTGATTCAGCTTGTCCATTACCTTGAGGGTAATAGTTGGACGAAGTGTTCAAATAAACATTATTTTTCACTGACCAATCTGAAACTCTTAAGCCAACAAAAGCTAAAGCATTATCTGAAATAATAGATTCAGGTGTACCAAACCTGGAAACAATGTCTTGATAAAAATTAAGGACTGAAGTTTCATTTGAATCCTTTAAAGCAACTACTTCTGTCCATTTTGTGAAGTAATCTGTTGCTGTCAAGATCCACTTGTGACCTGCACTTGATGGTGGGTTAATAGGACCCATAAAGTCAAGTCCCCACTTTCCGAATGACTGCTCAACCTGAATTGGACTCAGGGGCAGGGCTGCTAACTTCTGTTTTCCTACAAAAAGTGAACATTTAGCACATTTTCTGACATAAATATGTGCATCCTTGAAAAGATCTGGCCAATAATAGCCCGCCCTCATAATCTTCAAAGCTGTAGTACGAGGTGCAAAGTGACCTCCAGCAGGTCCATCATGAAATTCCTCCAGAATTCTTTCAATCTGATCTGGGTAAATACATCTGAGGAATATTCCATTGAAATCCTTTTTATACAAAACATTATCTATCACTGCATAAGGAATTGCCTGCAATCTATAATATCTTCGTTTAGATTTATCCATACCTTCTGGGCAATCTCCAGTATACAAGTAATGGATCATTTGATGGATCCAACTAGCTGAAACATCAGATACAGTAGATTCATCTTCAATTTTCAGAACTGCAGCAACTTCTTTACTGCTATTTTCTTCATTTTCTGCAAGCTGTTCACACAGTCCTTTACCTCGAACAAGCTTGGTAACTTTTATGCTGATGTCATACTCCATAACTTTGGTTATCCAGCCTGCTCGCTTGTCATTAATGTCTTTATTTAGCAGAAATTCTTTGACTGTTGGGTGAGCTACCAGCAGATTTATCTTATTATTGGACAGCATATGTCTGAATTTCTTCAGACTTCTTACCACGGCAAGTACATGTTTCTCAACGAATGAATATCTTGTTTCATAGTCATGCAAAACTTGACTGAAAAAAGCTATGGGCTGTTCCATACCTTCATTATTTTGCTGACAGAGCATTGCGGAGATGGTATCCACTCCTCCGAATGCGTACAATATGAAATCCTTTTCAAAATCAGGATTTATAAGAGTAGGGGCTGCTGCAAGTGCCTCCTTAATCTGTTCAAAACTGCTCTTTCCTTCTTTTGACCAGCTGAATTGAATATTTTTCTTCAGCATGGCTGTCAATGGCTGTAACAAGGCTGCAACATTTGGAATGAACCTCCTTACGAAGTTAATTCTGCCCAGGAAACTCTGCAAACCCTTTTTGTGAGCGGGCAGTGGTAAAGCCAGTATGGCTGCAATACGTTCTGGGTCTATAGAAATGCCATCCTTTGAAACGATGAAACCCAAAAGCTTACCTTCGTGTACAGCAAAAATACTCTTCTTCGGATTTAACGAGATTCCGTACTCTCTACACCTTTCAAAAATCTGTCTAAGGTGACTGAAATGATCATCAGCACTACGTGAGAAAACAGTAACATCATCCAAGTAAACAAGAACAAATTTGTTAATCAAACCTTGGAGAGCCATATCCATTGCTCTCTGAAAGGTGGCTCCGGCGTTTGACAGTCCAAACGACATCTTTCTGTAAGCCATCGTACCCCACTTGGTGGTAAAAGCCGTCTTATACTGATCCTCCTCCTTCACCAAGATTTGATTATAACCCGAATACCCATCCAGTAATGAAAACCTTTCTGACCCTGAAACAACCTGCAATATTTGTTCCATTGAAGGCAGTGGGTAGTGATCTTTGAGTGAAGCTCTATTTAGATCACAGAAATCAACGCACAACCTTATCTCTCCACTCTTCTTCCTGACAGGCACCAAATTTGACACCCATGAAGTGTGCTTGATTGGAAATATTATGCTACCTTCGATCAACTTATTTAATTATGTTTTCATCAGTTGTTCTAACTTCGGGTTCAGAGGCCTCTGCTTCTGTCTCACCGGTTTTGCATTTGGCTCGAGCTCAATTGTGTGCTGAGCTAACTCGGGATTAAAACCCTTCAAATCTCCATATTGCCAAGCGAATATGTCGCTGAATTCTTGGAAAAGTAAGATGAATGCTTGCTGCTCCTCCTTTGTGCAGATTTTCCCAAGCTTAAGGAGCTTATCTTTGAATATTTCTATCTGTTCATAATGTTCTTGTTTCACTGAAATACCAGATTTGTCTTTCCTAACCTGGTCATCAGTGTTGAAAATTGACTCAAGAGTCACCAACCCTTTTGGCAGTTTATTAGACTTTAACTGCAAGATTTGATCACCATATTGCTGATCAAACTTACGCTGGTTTCCAGCAGAAAACTCAGCCTCCTCCATCAGAAAATGGCATATTTGTTCATCACTATAAAAAAATTGCCAACTTATGTTATTATCAGGTACCGAAGGTCTAACAACTACCTTCACGTACTGCTGTACCTCCACATTGTTAATTTCAGCTGGGATATCATACTGTGACCTTAGAGCAGCAAGTTTATCAGCTTGCTTATTCTGCAGTCTGGGCACTGATTGTAGATTAAATGCATCAAACTCCTCAATTAGGTCCCAAACATGATGCTTGTACAATTTCAACAAGTCATTCTTTGTTAAATTCAGATTTCTGACTTGATTTGCTATTAATTCTGAATCGCCAAACACCTGCAAGCACTTAATCTTCCTTTTTCTGGCCCATTCTAAGCCATGTACTAATGCTTCATATTCAGCAACATTGTTAGAACAGCTGAAAGCAAATCTAAATGCTGAATAATACCTGTCTCCTTCAGGTGAAATCAGAACAACACCTCCACCAGCACCAATTTTACTCCTAGAACCGTCAAAATAAAGCTTCCAAAGCTACTCAAACTGCTGTACTTGCTGTTTTTCTTCCTTAACCAGATTCAGAATAACTGCATCAGGTTATCGAATCATATAAACGCCCAAACCTACTTCGTCTATGAGATTGAACGGATCAATCTCGTGATTCTCAGCTGCCCACTCATCTAGATTTATGTCTGGTATGCCTTCTATAGGTACAGTGGGGTCGAGAGTCACGGATTGCTCCTCCTGATCATGGAAAGCTAGGTTTACGTTTATGGGGTTCGAAACATAAGGTTCAATATGGTCTTTAGCTAATGGTTCTGATTTAATGGTAACTCTGGTACCGTATCTGGTTCTGAAAAACATGTGAGACCAGTCCGATGACAAATAACCACCTAACTTTGCAGTGAAATCTCTAGACAAGCAGATGGCAAAGTAAGGTGGGAGATCAATAACATAAATGTCCTGTGGTATTTGAAAATTTGGACATGCATGCAAAGTAAGGGGCAGATTTTTGATAACTCCTACAGACTTAATAGCTGTACCGTCTAATTGAACTACCCCTTTTGACAAAGGTTCATACTCAAGACCTAACTTGTCTACCAGCTGCTTGGGCATGATTGAGCTGCTTGCTCCACTGTCGATCATGCAGTTATGCACTATATTCTCACCAATTATTAAACTGACATAAAAAGGAAGTGGTTTTACCTCTTTAACTGGCTGTACTTGCTTTTGATCTGAACTATTTGCAAGAACACTTGGCTGTTCTGTATTCACTTTGTCAGAAATTGATATTTTAGCCAATGCTTCCTGCAAGCTTTCTTTTTGTCCAGGCAAACGTAATGCATCTATCATGGTGATGCCAACAGTTGTTTTTTTCATATGCTCAACGATATTAAAGGAAGAACCACCAACCTTTGATTGTACCTTTTGAACAGCAACGTCCACTTGAGCTGCTTGAGGCTGAAACTGAATTTTGGGCTGCTCCTTTGATGATTCAGCTTGCTGTCTCATCAAAACATAAACATTCTGATCTTTTGAAGGCTGAACTTGCCCCTGTTGGGCTGTAAAATCTTGATTTTTCTGGTGAACAGCAAGCTATTTGTCTTTTTCTGCTTGTTGTTTATCAGGGACAGCTTGCTGTCTAAGGTCAAATGCTCTCTTTTTGGCCCTCGTATTGGCTGCAATAGAAGCGGCTGACTGATTTTGACCTTGCACGTGATTAACTCCGCAAAACTCACTTCCTTGCCAGTTCATCATGGCAACGTCAAGGTCAGTTTGCTGTTTCTGTTCATTCTGTTGATCACTATCCTCCTTATTTGTTTGTTCAGGAGCAGCATAACTATTTTGCACCATGAGTGCTTGATTAATCACCCCGTTCATGCAAGTAGCCTGATTATGAGGCTGATTGCAGGGATAACACCAAACATAATCCTGCGCTAAATTATTCTGTATTGGTATCAGCTCTTTTGAAGAGCTAGCAGCAGCTGGGTTAAATGGCTGATTAGGCCTAAAGTTAAAATTTCTCTTTTATCCCTGGTAATCAGCTTGATAGGCAGACCTATTTGCTTGAAAGGATGATTGATTAGGCCTGAAATTTTGACCTTGCTGATTTTTAAGACTTACTAAATTGTTACTCATAGTTTGAAGTAACTTGGCCATTTGCTGTTGGTCATTCATTAACTGCTGTTGGGTATCTTTTAGACCTTGCAAATCAGAATTTGCTGGAACAACATTATTTTGTACTGCTGCTTGAAAACCTAAGGCTGGAACAGCAGATATAGCGGCTATTGGAGGTACATGGATGGGCATGTATGGCTGTACTTCAGGGAAAATTGGCATAGGAGGTCTTGGGGCAAGTTTACCAGCTTGTATGAGGCAATTTTCAGCTCTAATGGCAATGTCATATGCTGCTGGTAAGGTTAACCCACCCATTGACTGTATCATTAAGGCAATATCACTGTGCAATGATCTAAGAAAATATAGAAAAGCATGGTCAGGAGTAGGCCTTACCATGGCTGGAATTCGATCCCATGTCCTTTGGAATCTGAAATTAAAATCCATCATTTGTTCTTGTGGCGCTCTCTTAATAGTCGTCATTTGTTCAACTAGAGATAAATGATCGGACTTGTCTGAAAATTGCTTCGTCAGCTTGTCTCCTAAGTCATCCCATGTTGGGACGCTACGAACTGGTAAGCCACGAAACCATTGAGATGCTTTACCCTTGAATGATGCTGCTAACAATCTTAAAGCCACGTTTTCTTGAGTCACATGGTGAACTCCACATAATGAGGCTACGTCTCTAATGTGCTCAACTGGCGTAGTCTGATCCTCACCACTGAAGAAAGGCAAAAATTTTAGTGCTGCTACTGGTATATCATCATGCAAAGCTAAGTCTAACGGGATGCCCCCGTCAAACGGAACAAAAGCATGTGCTCTAGCTGCCATTGGAACTGCTGCTTGAATAATCGGTACAGGCTGAACCGGTACTCTGTAACTTGGTGAAGCTGAGAAAGAACTTGGCTGTCTTGTTAACGATCTGCCTCTTCTTTTTGATGTATAAACAATTGGTTCTGCCCTTCGAATCAGAGAAACTGATCATTTTCTTGTAGATTTACCAGATTGTCTCTTAGCTGTCCTCCCTATTCTCTTTGGCGAAGACAGCTGCAAATACTCAAACGAAGAAGAACTTCGTGTCTGAATTTTTCTCATAAGCTGTGCACACTTTGATCTGCTAAAAACTGAGAAACAGAGTCGCCAGGTATATAAAAATAATCCTCTGAAAGGCTGGAATAAACTGCAGTATATACCAAACAGCAGCTTGAACTATAAAACTTTGCTCTGAAAAGTGATTCAGAGTCCCACCGGGCGTGCCAAAAACTGTTATCAAATCAGATTGCACCCGAACGCTTGATTAATTAAACCTAGCAATCTGTTGAAACATGGAATGATTCTCAGGCCTGTGGGTTGCCTAATTCTGAGAATCAATCTCCAGAGAGGGCTGGTTCCCTGATTAAAAACTCCTAAAACTAATTGACTTGGCTGGGAAAGAGAAAAAGAACTTGCTCGAACTGAAAACTAAAGCTATGAGAGGTGATTGCACCTAAATGATAATGACTTGCAATTATGACTCACAAAAATTTCTTAAAACTCAAATCCACACAACCAGATTCAATAATTTAATCACTTGAACAATTTAAACAAAGGCCTGTGATTTAATGCACTATTGAAGGAAAACAAGGTTTTCACAACAAAATGTATTAACTCATTAATAAGCACAATGTATAACCAATGATTTCAAATTAAATTGCATACAGATATGTGAAAAAGACAGATAAAACTAAAGGTTTCAGAACCGAAACACAACAATTCTTCGATCAAAATTTTCACAAAACGATGCTCGAAATCTAGAAGGCAAACTCTAAAGTCCCGAATTCGAAGGAATCTTCTGCAATTACACACTTTTAACCTGTAATAAAACACTGCTATATTAATCTGAAAGCTGAGTTACAAGATTCTCCTCTTTGCTGAAGGCAAAGGCAGAAAAATAAGAACTAGAATGAAAAACAGTTAAGTTTTTCAATATATACAAAAACCTTTCCAAAAAGGCATGCAAAAGGAACTGCCAGTCATCAGAAGGTGAAAAGATGACGATTACAATGTGAAATCCGAGCACAAATGAAAATCTCCTGAAAAAGTGGCCAAACTCAAGTAAAAATGAGTTCAATTAAGCTCAAATTCACTGCCAAGTCGTAACTGATACATGCATTATTCCAACTGAACTGCAACTCCCTGAAAAAGTGACTCAAAGCATGTAAAACTGCCTCGTTTTTATCAACTTCGCCCATAAGAACTGAAACTCCACTTCTATTACATGTGCATGATAAAAATATCCAACACCCTCAGTTAACCTTGCTTGATATAATATCTTTAAATTGTATTAAAATATCTATAGTTTGCATGTTTAAAATAACTAATTTATTAAATGATCTATCGTATATCATTTAACAAATTAATTATTCATTGAATAATGCAAATTACAAATATTATGATGCAATTTAGAGGTTGATCGACTATCATTCTTTTAATAAAAATACACATATCATTTCTTTCATGATAATAGGGCGACCACATAGCATATATTCGGCCATACTCATCAGCAATAATTCGAACAAAGCCGACCATATGATGATAAAGAAACTTGGCATAAAAATGAATAAAACATCATGATTTAATAAAATCATTGTCGAATCTCAAAAGCATGTTTTAGGGTCAAAAAGAATATCGAACCCTAAAATCCGTCATTATCACATGGACCTTTTTTGAGAGAACCTTCTCGAAGGAAACTGGCCGCGGCTCCACTAGGGTTTCAAGCTCGCCTTCTGCAATTTACTGTCGATTTCCATGATCTTTTGACAGATTTTGGGCGTAACAGGTAAGATAAAAACCATTCGCCACAATTTCGAGCTCTTTCTGGGCATTTACATGAGATTTTTCTATCTTATGGGCGCGGCCATGATGATATTCTAACATTTTGCCATCCGCCTCTGTTTTCTGTTAAAATTTGAAGTCGATGCTGGAAGAATATTCTGAAGAGAGCCAGTATAGAAATGAAATCTCAACAAAAAACGTGGTAAGCTTCATACCTCTGTCATTGAATTTTAACACAATACCTCAGCTTAATAGTGGACATAAACACCAGATTTTCTGTCTTTGGCTGCGGCTAAGCTCAATCTAGTGATTTCTGGACTTTGAGTATGTATTTTTTAATGAAAAGGCGGCGCCATATCACTGATCAACCTTTGAAAACAATGAACCTACAGTTACCCTTTTGTATTCTGGTTAGCAAGCTTTGAAAGCTCTCTCAGAGTTGATAAACTAAGCATAAACTTCTCCCCAAGCGCATGACAGTAAACCTTCCTTTCTGATTTCTGGGAACTACAAAGAATATTCTGTTTTTGTGTTTTTCTGTGTTTATAACTTCAAAAATTCATAAAAAATGAAGCTAATGCATTCTCCAGTTTAAAAAGTTATCTGGGTAATTAGCCTTTCCATTGCATTTTCTGTAGCATTCGTTTTTTGATATATTACGTTGATAGTAAAAATCATGGCTCAAACTCATGCTTATTTAATGACTCTTGATGTATGACCTTTGAAGAAAATTCACCTTCCTGTGTCTGAGTTTCATTACAATATCTGAGCATAAGAAACCATCATATTTCCATTCTGGGCGCAGAAATTTCTGTATATCACTGTCCATGGCTTGAGGCATTTTTTGATATCTTCGTTTCTTTTGTTGAACTGAGCAAATTCTGTTATTTCTCCCTTCAACTCGATGGGCACCATGAGCACTGTTTTAATTGGCTGTGAGCTGGAAATGGCCATATATTACAATACATCTGACTGTTATATTGCATAAGCATTAGATATTTCTGTTTTTGACTCAATGCAACTGGGTGCAGCATTAGATATTTCTGTTTTTGCTCAATGTATAAAAGCTGAAACATCAATGTATAAAAGCTGAAACATTATGCTTAGATCTGAATTTATGCACTTTCCACGAACTGGCATATAAAAAATGTATTGTATTTATTCGTTGATGATAGCTGAGTTTGATCATGATAATTGTATATTTCCATTTACTGCCATGGCTGTCATAATCACTATTCTGGAAATGGCTATGAGACAATTTTCCTTAGCCCAGTTATGAAGCTCCTCTAAAGTGATAACAGGTTTAGATTCCGATGCTGCTTTGTTCTTTCCTTTAGATTTCGGTACAATCACTGCACAGATCACTTCTCCATAATCTTTGTCTGGTAGTCTTAGCACAGCACACTCAGATACGTCTGGATGCTCTAATAGTGTTGCTTCAATTTCCAAGGCTGAGAGCTTGTAACCCCACCTTAAGGATATAACACTTGTGCGCTCCATAATGACAAAACATCCATCCTCATCTATCTTTACTGCATCACCGGTCCTGAAATAGCCATCATCTCCAAAGGATTCCTTTGTAACCTGAGGCTGTCCCCAATACTCCTTGAACATAGAAGGCTCTTAATGCACAACTCTCCTTCACCTTGAAGAGAACTACTTTTGCTTCAGCTCAATGTATGAATAAGCTTACCGCTACTTCCCACTCATTGCTCTTTGCCCAATCATGGAAAGTCTTTTGATAATGCTGAAGCTAAACTACATCTTGAATCCTTTGTAAAATTTGCATGCACTTTCATAGTATAAGAAACTAAACAAAATGCTGAATGCTGTCTCACTTGATCATGATGAAAAGAACAAAGCATTTCATTTGCTGTTTTCATGCTATCTCTCAAGCCTCGAATCATAGCTGTATTTTATAAATGCACTAAGCAATATGTGCCAGAGTATAACATTAGCTTGAAACATTAGATTGTTTCTATTTGGTAGAAGATAATGTATATCTGTATATTTTATTATCAAATGCTGATTCAAAATAGAATTTGCTGCCTCTTTTCATCAACTAATTTGGCATTCTATTTCACAATGAGAAAGTGTTATATGAAGCTTATTTCCTCTGTTACCTTAAAAAATGACTCAACTGTAAATGCTTTACCAAAACATCAAAACAACATTGTTCTTGTCATTGTAATTGCTGAATATGGAAATTATCTTCATAACGCTGAAATTAATCTGTTATCTGCCATGATACTTTGCTAATCCTTTGATTTTCTGGAAATTGTAACTGCTCAATCATTTCGAATATGCTGATTTAGACTGTTTTAATCATTTGATATCACTGTTCTGTATTCCTTTCTGGCTCTGTAATTGAATACCTGATATGCCGGGCTCAACCCTTGTGGGAGCCCGTTTTACTCCACATATCAGCTGAAATGAATTCGAATATGAAAAACCTGCTCCTGCACACTGAAACAAACATGTTAGCAAAATAAAAGAAGCTGAAAGCTTCCATTGTATTATGTCTTTCTGCTGATTTCTTGCAATCATTTGATGAATGCTCGGTTTAACGCAAATTACATTTCTGTCTGTAGCATAAACGTAAGACAGAAAGTAATTCACTATTGCTTAGAGTATAACTCTAATATTATCTCCTTAAATGATTTTGCAGGTATGCAGAGCGATGAAGCGAGGCTGCAACTGCTTGAAGGCTTGATGACCAAAAGCACCAACGATGTGATTCGCCGTAACAGGCAATGATGAATTGCTTTCTTTTTTACGCTCATGCTATTTACAGCAGTGTGGCTTGTGTTTAGATTTAGTATTCATTTTTTTGATTGTCAGAAACAATCTCAGTTACTCTCGTGGCTTGTGCGAGATTCAACATTTTCACGAAATGAATAAAAGTGCAACTTTCCTTAATTTTCTGTTTTAAGCATTTGCACAACAATCTTATGATACCTTTGTAAGATGACATCATTGATGATTCAACGAACACTTTATCAGCAAAATTTGGAAAAAATTATGTACCTACAAAAGCTGAAACTTATTCAGCTCTACCTGTTGAGCGTAGAGTGAAAAATAGGTAACAATAGCGATCAGCCAAAGCAATGTGATGGGGTCATCACGAGATAGAGGGAACGGCTGAGATCAGACAAGCCGACAGATGTGGGGACCACTTGGAATTCTGGGGGACTTGTTGAGAATATTGTTGATTCCCAGCTTGATTCTCCGGAAATGCACAAGCAGTGGACACGTGTCATGGTGGAGACCACGAGGAATGATCAACAGTTAGATGTGATGAACTTTGGTGTAACCTCTTGCTGATGGTTTTCCTCTCGCCGACGGGTATGAACATTGATATGACATAAAGGTTCTAAAAGACTCTTAGTGATAGTGAAACTCTTACCGATGGTTCTGTGATCGGGCATTGTGGCATCGGGGAGACACGGTTTAGTGTCTCACTGACATGCAATTCTGTTTGAACTTCTTTGACCGAACGTCTATCTGAAATGGTCTGTTTTGAACCAATGAGCGAAGCAAAATGTAAACCGTTGGAAGTTGAATAATTGCGACCGTTCCTGTGTGGAAGATGAATAGTTTGTGAGGGAAAAATGACTATGTTATGAAATGATCGAATGGTGAATTCTGTTTGATGGAGCAGAGTTGTTCGATACTGAACATGGATTTGATCTGAGTGAATTCATTGTATATTGTCTGAGAGCATTGTGAGATTAATGTTCTGCACAAGATTGATTAGTGAATGTTGTTGTTAATTTGACATCAGAAAGTGAAGTTCGATCTCTATATGTAATTTTCATTACTGTAATACAAAGAGGCTTTTCTTGGTGTGGTTGGTTTTTCTTCTGTAAGGGTTTTCCCACGTAAATCTGGTGTCCAATTGTGTATGAGTTCATTTCTCTTTTTCTGTTAATTCTTTTCAAGTGTATCTTATTGAACTATAATTGTAAAATTTAAAGACATCTCTGCATTCTTCCCTGAGTTTTTGACGTTAGGAGAGTTTGTTCCGCACCTAAGCTTTCCTTACAAGTGGTATTAGAGCCTAGCCAGTTGTGTTATCCTTGTGGGTACGTTGGGTTTTTTGTGTCAATTCTGTTCAGTGGGAGTCTTGTAGAAGTCTGGTAATTCAAATTACAGATTAAGATGGCAAGCATGTTAGGAAAGATTGAAATTGAGAAGTTCAATGGCAACAATTTTGAGTTGTGGAAACTTAAAATGGAAGATCTATTGGTTGACCGTGATCTTTGGCTTGTTGTGTCGGAACGAAACCTACAAGCATGAAGCAAGAGGATTGGGACCTTGCAGATTGAAAATCAAAGGGGCTGATAAGGCTCTGTTTAGCAAACTCTGTTATTCTAAATGTTCATGAAGAAAAGACTGGGAGCTATTTATCAGAGCAAGTCCTTGGTGAATAAGTTGTTCTTGAGGAAGAAGTTGTACTCTTTGAAAATGTAGGAAGGAGCATCTATTGTTGATTATTTGAATGCTTTCAACATGTCAATTGCTCAGTTAGCATCTGTGGGTGTGAAGATTGATGAAGAAGATCACTGTATGCTATTGTTATGTTCTTTGCGAGATTCTTGGGATCACTTGGTGATGGCTATTGGGAGTACAACATCCACTTTTAAGATGGAAGATGTTGTTGCTTCTTTGTTATCAGAAGAGATGATAAGAAAATCTTCTTAGATGGCGAAGGAGGCTCTTGCTGTTAGAGGAAAATTGAAAGAAAAAGGCAAGAAGAAGGACAAGAAGTCCAAATCGAAATTAGAAGGGAGATCAAAGTCTCCTGACAAGAAGTCCAAGGTGAAGTGTTGGAATTGTGGGCAACCTGGTCATGTCTGAAAGGATTGCAAAGAAGAGAAAAAGAAGAAGAAGAAGAATTCTTCCAACAATGATTCTCAAAGTGATGCAGACGCCTTCATTGCAGCCTTGGCTACACAGGAATCAGATGATGTTTGGCTGATTGATTCTGGAGCATCTTTCCACAGGAAATCTCATAGATACTGGTTCACTAAGTATGAAAAATATGATGGTGGAAGGGTGTATTTGGCAAGCGATTTATCTCTGGAAATAGTTGGTCGTAGAAGAGTCAGAATTCAATTCCCTGATGGAAGAGTGAAGGGAATTAATGATGTAATGCATATACCAGGTCTGGCTCGAAATTTACTATCTGTTAGTAAGTTGAACAATGTTGGAGTGCAAGTCACATTCTCTGGAAATGGCTGGAAAATGACTAGAGGCTCAATGGTGCTAGCTAGGGGTGCTCATATCGGTACCTTGTATAAGCTGGATGCACTTGCTGTGCAATGCAATAGTGTCTTTGCAAAGTCACAGAAGGCTACTCATGGAGAAAAGGAGGAAAAAGTTCCTGATAGTGCAAACTCTATGGAAGTTAAACTTCCAGTAGAAAAGACTATGCTCTGGCATCATAGGCTAGGCCACATTGGAGAAAAAGGTTTAAAAACCTTGAAAAATAAAAACTTGGTTGAAGGGCTTGATGATTGTAACCTCAAATTCGAGTTTTGTGAACATTGTATATATGGTAAACAACACCGTGTTTCATTTTACTCCAGTCCTCATAAATCTTCTGGTTTTAGTTGATTACATTCATTATGATGTTTTTGGTCCAATAAATGTTCCTTCTTTGTCTATATCAAGATATTATGTATCGTTCATTGATGATTATTCAAGAAGGGCATCTCTTTATTTTTTGAAAAGTAAATAAGAAGTGTTTAGTCATTTTAAGGAATTTAAAAACTTTGTGGAAAATCAGACTGGAAGGAAAATAAAATGTTTAAAGACTAATAATGGCGGTGAGTTTTGTTCTGATGAGTTCGAAAGGTACTGTAAAGATCATGGGATTAAAAGAAATAAAGCTACACCCTACACTCCGCAACAAAATGGAGTTGTTGAAAGGTTCAACAGGACAGTGATGGAAAGAGCACGAAGTGTGCTAAGCAGTGCTGGCTTGGAGGAGAAGTTCTAGGCTGAGGTAGTTGCAACAACATGTTATTTAATAAACCGTTCTCCTAATTTGGCTCTTGTTGAGAAAACACCTTTGGAAGCATGGTCTGGAAAGAAGCCCTGTCTGAGACATATTCATGTCTTTGGCTGTGAGGCATATGCATATGTGCCAAATGAAAAAATGTCTAAATTGGAAAACAAAGCTGTTAAATATATTTGTATTGGTTATAGTGCTGGCATAAAAGGATAAAAGCTTTGGAATCCTGATACAGAGAAGATTCTATACAACAGAAGTGTTATTTTTCGTGAGCTGAAGCCTTCTACTTTGGATTTGTAGTCAGAGACAAAATCAGAGAAGAAAAAGGATGTAGTTGAAATTCCTTCGACACCAGATAAAGAGGAATTGAAAATTCAAACTGTACCTGAAACTGAGGAGAGCTCAAGTAGTTCTAAGAGTTCTGAAGAAGAAGAACAACCTCAGCCTCAGCCTGTGAGGAGGTCAACTCATGAAAGAAAGCAACCTAACAGGTATGGGTTTTCTTTGTTAGATTCTACTTGTTCCTATGCTTTAATTTCTAGCATTGATGAGCCTAGGAATGTGAAAGAGGCAGTTAGAATGTCTGATTCAAACTCTTGGTTGGAAGCCATGAATGAAGAAATGACATCATTAGATGATACTTGGAGTTTGGTGCCCTTGCCTGAAGGAAGAAAAGCTGTTGGCTGCAAATGGGTATTTAAAAAGAAAATTGGTCTGGATGGCAGTGTGGAAAAGTATAAGGTGAGGTTGGTTGTGAAGGGATATTCCCAAGTAGAGGGAATTGATTATGGAGAAATATTTTCTCATGTAGCTAAGCTGACATCTATCATATTTCTTTTGTCACTTGCAGCAGCGTATGACTTAGAGATTGAACAGATGGATGTGAAGACAACATTTCTTCATGGTGACCTTGAAGAAGAAATTTACATGTCCCAACTTAAGCACTTTGTGGAAAAAGGTAAAGAAAAACTGGTTTGCAAGTTAAAAAAATCTATGTATGGATTAAAACAATCTCCTAGAATGTGGTACCAAAAGTTTAACACGTTTTTTTTGTCATTGGGATTTGTAAGATCGAAATCTGATCATTGTGTGTACTACAAAGCTGAAAATGATAGTGTTCTTATTATTGCTCTCTATGTTGATGATATGATGTTCATAGGCAATAGTAAGTTAATGATTTCTGATCTAAAATCTCAGTTGTCTGCAAAGTTCGAAATGAAAGATCTTGGTGCAGCTAGGTATATTCTAGGAATGGAAATAACCAGGAACATGAAGAGTAGAAAAATTTGGCTTAGTCAGAGTAAGTATATTAATACTGTTCTGGAGAGATTTTGTATGACTGAGTGCAAGCATCTAGTTGTTCCAGTTTTGCAGGGAATGAAGCTATCTGTTGAAGACTGTCCAAAATCTCCTAATGAGATGGAGGACTTGACCAGAGTGCCTTATGCTAGTGCAGTTGGTAGTTTAATGTATGCAATGGTTTGTACAAGGCTAGACATTGCCCAAGCAGTGGGAGTACTTAGTCGTTTTATGGCAAATCCTGGAAGGACACATTGGGATGCTATGAAAAGAGTGTTTAGATATCTGAAGGGTACTTTAGAATGTTCTTTGTGTTACCATGGCAATTTGGTTGAATCACAGAGGACTCTCAACATTTGAGGCTATGTGGATTCTGATTGGGCAGGGGACATTGACAACAAAAGATCCACCAGTGGATATATTTTCATGATGAATGGTGGTGCAATTAGTTGGATGAGTAAGCGACAGGCCGTAGTCGCTTTGTCCACTACAGAGGTAGAATACATGGCAGCAACATATTCCTATAAAGAAGCAATCTGGTTAAAACATTTGTGTTCTAACATTGGGTTTGATGTAGGGAAAATCACAATTTACTGCGACAGTTAGAGTGCTATTTGTTTGGCGAAAAATCCTACTTTCCATGCCAGGATGAAACATATTGATGTGCAGTATCATTTTGTTTGAGATATGGTGGAGGATGGAAAGGTCTCTTTAGAAAAAGTGGATACTCTGGAAAATGTTGCAGATGCATTGACGAAACCAGTGAACACAGAAAAGTACAGGTGGTGTGCCAATTCAACGGACCTTGGAGCCCATGACCTTCATTAACTTTGAGTTTGAAGGAAGCCAGTAAGTCTTCGTCAAGTGGGAGATTGTTGGAGTTGTGCCTCAACTTGCTGGCTTGTATCTCTATTCAAGTCTTCATTGTCGGTTGATCGTTGGAGTTCCTAAGTCTGTAACCTTGTCGTAGAGTTTGAAAGTTTTGAAATTTCCCGACTGAACGATTCTCTTCGGCTTCATCAGATTAAGACAGGTGGTGGTTGCCCGTGATTTTGTGATCACTAAAGATCGTGTGATTTCTGATCACGTGGTAGCAAGCAACCGTTTAGATCAAAAGATCAAATTATTTCCCTTATTCTTTCGGCTTTACTGATTAAGACACGTGGCAGTCGCTCGTGATATCACGATCATTAAATACCTTGTGATTTCTAATTACGTGTTGGTAGGCAGCCATTGAGATCAGACGATGATTGATCAATGGTCGCACAAACTCATCTCCTTCGGCGTCATCAGATGGGACACATGGCAGTCACCTGCGATATTTCAATCAACCAAAGCAATGTGGTGGGGTCATCACGGGATAGAGGGGAACGACTGAGATTAGACAAGTCGACGGATGTGGGGACCACTTGGAATTCCGGGGGACTTGTTGAGAATATTGTTGATTCCCAGCTTGATTCTCCGAAAATGCATAAGCAATGGACACGTGTCATGGTGGAGACCATGAGGAATGATCAATAGTTAGATGCGATGAACTTTGGTGTAACCTCTTGTCGATGGTTTTCCTCTCGCCAACGGGTATGAACATCAGTATGACATAAAGGTTCTAAAAGACTCTTAGCAATAGCGAAACTCTTGCCAATGGTTTTGTGATCAAGCATTGTGGCATCGGGGAGACACAGTTTAGTGTCTCATCGACATGCGATTCTGTTTGAACTTCTTTGACCAAACGTCTATCCAACGTGGTCTGTTTTGAACCAATGAGCGAAGCGGAATGTAAACCGTTGGAAGTTGAATAGTTGCGATTGTTCTTGTGTGGAAGATGAACAGTTTGTGAGGGAAAAATGACTATGTTATGAAATGATTGAATGGTGAATTCTGTTTGATGGAGCATAGTTGTTTGATTTTTTGTACTTGGGCATTCTTATAAGCGCGTGTCAAAGTTATGACCTCCAAAACAAGCAAAAGTGGGAAATCGTGGCGTTGTGGGCAGGGAACTAATAGGAAGAAGGATACAACATGCAGGGCTCGTTGTGTTTCTACTTTGAAGGGTTTTGTCTGCATGCTGAAAAAGTTTTTGTAGGTTCAGTTAAAGTAGACAACGAGCCAGAGGTGGGAGCTTGAATGACCAAAGGTAAGCTCCAATTTCTTGGTAAGTAGTTTATTCTAATAAAATTTGTTTATCTTTTCAGTAATGGCAAAGAAATCCCTCGCATTCATGAAAAATGGAGTGGAAGCTTATTGGTATTGTGAAAATAAAACATTTAGGATAGGTAAAAATTACTTCTAAAAGTGGGACTTGGGTTTGGGTCAACATAAAACAATACGAGGGATCTTGAAACACAAAGCAAAGTGTATGAAATCTCAGAGAAAAAATGTTGTTCACAATAAAAGGCTAAAAGTGTAGGTAAACATGTAAGTATCGCAAGACTTTGGTCTAAAATAAGCCAGGGTTTGTAGTGGGGGAGAAGAACCAAAATTATACAATCCCACATCTACTCCTTTCATCTGGTCATCAAATCTTTCTGTGAAAGAATTGTTGGGTGTCAAAAGTTGATTAAAGGGTATGGAGGTTAGGGAGCAAGAAAGGAACAACAAGCTCTATGAGGTTATTGAGGCAAATCGGTTTTTAATGGAAGACAACACAATTTTAAGAGAGCGAGTGGCAATATTGCAAGAAGTACTAAAAGCAATGAAGTATGAGTGACAATATTAAGTTAGCTTGACAAAACATGAAAGAATTGGCTAGCAAAAAAAATCAAAATGAAGCACAAACATTCCAACAAGCAAACATTTAAGAGTAGTGAATACATGAAAGTAATAGAGAAGGCATTTCAAACAAGATCAAAACATGGACAAGAGTGGTTAGAGGTTCATCAACTATAAAAGAAGAGGCAAGCACAATATCCACTAGAGCACAAGAAAGAGAGGACAAAGAAAGACACGAAAGGGTAAAAAATGTTATTATCAAAGGAGTAAGAGATTATGGAAAAAATGAAAGCACTAATCAATCTCACAAGTGATTTCTTAAGAGACAAGTTGCAATATGGCAAGGGAAAATATGTCAAGCAAAGAGGCTTGGTAAAGTTTGTGAAAAAATATGATAGGCCTATTAAAGTGTTCATGGTAAGAAAGGAAGACAAGCATTGGCTTTTAAGCAAAAAGAGGCTTTTGAGAGGTTTTGGCTTCCTTTTAGATGATGATTTAAAAATAAACAACAAGAGGAGATAAGGTAAGATATAACTAAAATAATTGTAGTAAGGATGCTGGAAAAAGGGCATATTGTACAACAACAAAGCTATTATTTCCAACCTAAGGTTTCATGATGGGTTGATGTAATAAGAGGGAAAAAAAGATAGAGTAGACGATTCTAGCATAGCAAGGTATGTAGAACGACAACTGGGGATAAAAAGGCAACTTAACTTTGAGTCTCTTGTACCAAAATAGGTAGCAACCAAGCCCCCCCAAGTATATCTAAATTTAGTTTGTTAGAATTGTAGATGTTACCCCTATAGGAGGGGGCTTGGGTTAGGGCCTATTGAAACTCATGAGTAGGAAGGGTTCAAAACCCCTTTCTTTGAAGGCTACAAAAAATTTATGGTTTGGAACAAAATGATGAAGTTGATCCCTCAAGTCGGCAACTCTTGAAGATTACCTGCAATCAAACAACTATCACATAGAGAGAATTAGCAAGACTATGGATGCCAAAGGTTGATAGATCCAAAAAAAAGAATCATCATTAATATATAAAACTTACAATTAAGAAGTAATGATACAATGAATCCATATAAAGGAAACCTAAAAACTAATAAACCAACCCTAAGGAAACCCTAGGTGAGGATAGAACTAGATCATGACATGTGTTCTCATCATATGATTCGAGACACCAAAATAAAATGACTTAAGTTTAAGCACTAGAGTACTAAATTACTCCAACACCCCTCTTAAGTGAAACTTAGGGAGAAGTTAAAACCTCTAAATTTGAATGCATGAAATGCAAAAATATGGGCCTCAACAACTACGGCATGATGAGGTACCCATGTAAAAAGAATCTCTCACAAACTAAGAAAAGGAGAAAAACCTAGTGGGAGAAAACTCCTCTATAAAGGAGAAAAAGATGAATAAAGGACTAAGAAGCCTCCAAAACAATATCCCAAAAAGAATAGGAACATAAACAACATCATTGAAGCATGAAGAAGTTATAGACAACTATTAAATGATGATTGATGTAGTGCTTAAATGAAGAACTTCCTCTAAAATAGATGATGATCAAGATCAAGAAGACAAGAATCTGCATGAGTGCCCCCAATGCCACTATTCAAACAATGATCAGATGGAAAACAAAGGCAAACATATGACAATTGATGATACAAATGGTACATGAATCTGTATGAGTGACCCCAACAACATTACTCAACCATGAAAGAGTGAAGTACAAGTAAAAAATGTAGCTACCAATAGTCTGAAGAACATTGATCAACTAAGAATAAAAGGTTGCTTCCACAAAATAGGGATGCAAGAATGTTTATATGGTAAGTGCTCCATCTCACTGAAATGCATGGGTAAATATTCACTACATTTTCCTAGTACATAGGAACAAAAACTAGATACATAGCTCACTCCAAGACAAAACCAACAAAGCATTAACACCAACAGTAGAAACTCCCCTATAATGTTGACAAGAGAGAGTTGGCAATTCCACTAAAACTATATGTCACTAAGTAATACATGAAGGAGAACAAACAACATCTGGAAGTGCACAAGAAAGTACTTACAACTAAAAAAGGTATGCAAACCAAGGCACACACACATGTGAGACTAAAATCACTAGGATTCATTATTGTTGTGGAAGGGAAACTCAATTGAAAAAGGTGTGATGGAAAAAATAAGGCACTACACAACCCCCCATTGCACTTTATAATACAGTGTGAGTACAAAACAAAGCACAATAGGATGTGCAAAATCCCTAAAAAGCATTTACAACAACGACACTTTATCTCAGTGCATCTACAAAAAAGAAAATGCATTTAAAAGATGCCTATAATTCCCAAATAGGAAAAATTAATGGAAATACATGTAAAGTAGTCCAAATGAAGTCATCCCATACAAACAAAAAGTTTCTAAGAGTCGAAACATGAAAGTAATGAAAATAGTTTAAAAAGTTAATGGTTCAATCTTAGCAAACACAACAAGAAATCTTCTTGAGAAAGTTGACCACCTAAAAGATGGAGGCCACATAAAAAACAAAAAGTACTCCAAGCTGGGGAAAACTAGTTGGCAGAAGAAAGGACACCATGTGTTTGTAGACTAGTAGAAAAGAACCCATAAAACCAAAAAAATACCTCTCGGTACTTGTGATGAAGTTGGGAACAAAAGTGAATGAGGTGTTTGTAGGAACTGACCAATGAGGAAATTGAAGTTACTGTCAAGAGGTTTGAACGTCGAGAGAGGGTTTTGAAAATTCATTGAAAAAATTCAGAGGTAGCGATATTTAAAACTGTCAACATTTTTGTGCCTCCAAATGAAAAAAATATAATGCCTTTTTAAAATATTTGTTTTTACTCTGTCAAAAATCTCAAAATGCCATAGGGAAAAACTAGCAAACATTGATAAAATCAACAAGAACATCAGAAACACCAAAGTCGCTTCTTCATGCATCTGAGAAAATCCATAGATATTTGAAACCCTACCAACCAAAAAATAAAATTGACACAATAGTAATAGGCCATTGAGACTAAAAGTCATCAAGAAAATTGCAAAAATGGTAAACTAAGGATTGTCAAATTGAGCAAAGGAAACCCTAAATAATTCCACCAATCACTACCAAAGAAACACATATTTATCCAATGCACCGAAAAATCATGCTAAAGAAACACAAGGAAATCCACAATGCTAAAACAAAGGGACCACCTAAAATAAACATATTTTTTGACCACGCCCATAAATAAAAAACCTAACACACCATGAATTACAACAAAGAAAATCCATAAGAAATTGATGGAAATACCTATAAACATTGACAAAGAGAAAATAAACTGATCAGTCACAAAAAAAACTCAAACAAATCCACTTCAAAGAACACATATCTGCATGAAAATGGAGACCCTGGCATTGCAAGCTAAAAAAAATTGTATGAAAACTTAAAAAATAACATAAAAAAACTATCACATATGTTGAAGAATCTAAATGTGAGGGGGGAAATTTTTTGTCCATAGAGTCATACGAGGTCATGTAGTGTATGAATCTATACAAATTTGTATGGTTGTACAAAAAGCAACACCTGCCCAAGATTAAAAAAAAAAAGAGTAAAAATTTAATCTTCAATTTCTTATGAAATGATAGGTGATCTTTAGGTTTTCAGGACTTTCAAATTCAACGGTGAGGTCCATTTGGATTCATGAGGCACCAAAATTTTGTCCAAATGTAGATCTCTAAAAAATGTACAAGAAATTGTATATTTATCCATCTCGTATACCATGATGGAGTTGATCCCTCAACCTCATAGCTCCCAAAGATCACCTACGATCAAACACCTGTCACATACAAAGAGAAATAGAAAAACTATGGAGGCCAAAGACTGGTAGATGCAAAAAAAGAATCATCATTAATGTATAAACCTCACAATTAAGAAATAATGATATAATGAATCCTTAAAAATGAAACCTAAATGCTACTAAAGAAACCCTAGGTGAAGAACATAACTAGAACAAGATATGTATCCTCATCATATGACTTGTGACACCAAAAGGAACATGACTTAAGTAAGCTTAAGCACTAGAGTACTAAATTAATCCAACACAAAACAATGGGAAATAGAAAAAGGTTATGTTGGAATAATGGTCTTAGTGAAAGTGTTAGAAGGGCACATAATTTAGTTGGAAGACACAAATAAGAAGTGCATTTGGGTCAAAATTCTAGAAAATAGGAGTTTCATAAGATTTTTGTATGCTATTTGCTCCTCATGGCTCAATTTTTTTTGAAAAAAAGTGGTTTGGATAGAAAAGATCCTTTGATGCTCTAAAAAATATCTTGCAACATATTCTCAACACAAAGAAGTTCTTCTTCTAGCTGATTTCAATGCTAGGATAGCAAATGGTCAAGATTATGTTATATGTAGTGTAGGAAATTGTATACCTTTACAATTTTACACTATATTTGGGTCCCTAATTCTAATTTTCCAAATTATGCATTCCAAAGCCCTATTTTGCTTGTTTTCTAAAAGGAACCTATATTTAATTAATGCAATTAATATTTTAAACACCCTGGAATGTGTGTCCTAGACTTTTGGGCCAAGACCCATTTTCCCAAGGGTGAATGGGTCCCCTTTAAGTCCTTGGTCCCAAATTTTAATATTTTTTTTTGTGGTCTTTTAATGATTCAAATTTCATATGCAATTGTTGGCTTTTGGAATCTAATTTTTGAGAAATTAGATAAACACCTATAAATACATAGTATTTTTATCATTTGAAATCTAAGTGACATCAAGAGATCAAATTTATGAGAAAATATTATTGTCAACAACATTCAAGAGCATATTTTTCAATCATTTGTTGTAGCAATCAAGATCCTAACATCATGTCAAAGTTACATGTGTTCATATCATGTTTTGGAGCTAACTTTGTGATGTAGGTTTTCAAGCTTGCATTCAAGCAATCTATCAAGCCGATTCAGCAAGATCCAAATCCTTGGAGTGATGTGTTTGTCTTCAGTCCTCTAAGGGTAGTCATTGAAGGTTTTGTGAGTTGTAACAAGCATTGTTCATTCATCATTTCCTTCCATTTTTCATTATCTTTCTATCAAGGTTTAATTACCAAACTGTAGGGGTTTGACTAAGACAAACTCCCATATAAAATAAACAAAAACAATTTTCCTCTTTGTGTGTATGCAGTTACAAGTTGATGAAAATTGAAGGGATCTTGAAGGATAAATTTTTCATTATTGCATTTATTGTCATCATTATTGTCAAAGCCACAGCTTCAGTTAAAATTTGGCTTCCACATTTATTAGTGGGACCTGGGGTAAATAGAAGCTCACATCCATCTCAGAGGACCCCAAAAGTTGATCAAAAATTTCCATACACTCATTCTCTCAAGGGAAACATTTTCCTTCTACAAAGGCTCGAAACAAGCTTTTTATGGGTTGGTACATCCCCTACACTCTCACCATCACAAACTATTATTTCTGCTTTATCAATCATCAAGATCTTGCATTTTAGTATTAGGGCTATAAGATCATTGAGTTAACTATCTAAAATATTTCAATCAATTCCAATACCCCGTGAGGATAGAGATCTAGGCTCATTGACTTCCACTAATAATGTTGATAGTCAATCAATCTATCTTGTTGATCTACATCCCAATGAAATTTATAAAAATGTGGAAATGGCCCTAGGTTACGTACACTAATCTTAGAGTCACCACATTTTTATGTTTTCGTTTTGGTGAACCCAATATTCTTACATCATACTTTTCTGATTTGGAGATCCTTAAAACCCTAGATCTCGGTTTTGCATCATTATTTTGTATTCTTCATTAATTTAGGGTTAGATCTTGCATGTTTGCATCATTAAAACTCATAAAAATAAAAAAAATTACATTCATCTTGCATAATAGCTTGCATTAGATTTTGTTTCAATCATCTTTAGATCAAATTTACATTTTATTTGCATTCATTAAGTGGTTAAAAATATGAAATTGTTCATTGCATGTATATTGCATCTTTCATTTGGGTTAAAATCAAGTGAAAAAATTGATAGTTTTGTTTCAAATAATTGCACTGAAATCATTATTTTCTCAAAATTTTGCATCTTACAATCATTCAAATATTGTATTAAATTACATATGCAATTTACATTCAAAACTTTTCAACACATTTTCACTTTTGTTTCACTTGCATCTTTGCAATATATTGTCTTGAATTGAACAAAATCTAGAAAATAGCTAGTTTAAACTTTTGTAACTGAGAAACAAACATCAAATAATAACATAAAACTTCTTTAAATTTTCACTTTTCAGAACCTTGTCCAAAGACTCATTCGCCGTAGGGTGAACCTGTCGTTGTATAGGTGTCTCAAACAACTTTTGCAGTCTTTTGTCTCTATATTATCAGTCTGTTCCAACTTGCAGAAGTCTATTTTGAAATTCTAAAAAAAATGTTATTACATATGGAAGAAAAGTGCCATTTTTCATGATTTATTGCAAATTCATGAAAAACTTGTTGCATTTCAGTATTAAAAAATCATCAGTTCTTTAGGACAATTGTTTTCATTTTCTGAAGCATTGAATATTTTGATAGATTAGTTCTCATTTTTGTATAAATAGAAGCATGTTTCCTTTTCAAGGATGTGGTTTTGATATGGTAAAGAATGGATTGTATAAGTGCAATCTACCTAGTTATGATCACAATCTAGGGAAACAGAATAAGGTCATTCACAAGCATGTTAGTCACCCTCCAAGTGTGTTTTCCTAATTAAGAGAATACCTTAGTGCATGAGAACGTAAATCATTGACACATTTATTAATACTCACCTTGCCTACCTTCACTCAACTCCCCTAATATCTCTCCCATTTATGAGGATGATTTGCAAGGGGGATGCCATCATAGACAATCATGATAATCATGGTTGTTCTCTCTTTGATACCTCTACTTTGTGATGAAGGTATCTTGGTGTTATAAGATCCAATTATCGAACATCATGAGGATCTTGTTTGTCCCTCTCCCTCTACTTCTCCCACTTGGGAGGATATTATAGCACAAGAGGATGAAATCATTGACACATTTCTTAACATCACTTTGCCTAATCTCCATTCATCTCCTAATATCTTTCCCACTTATGAGAATGTTTTAACACAAGAGGGCACAATCAATGACAATCATGACTATCACAATTTCCTTCTCCTGATACCTCTCCTACTAGTGAGAAAGTTATTTTGGTGTTAGAAGATACAATCATTGAGAATGATGAGAATCTTGTTTGTCCCTCTCCAAATGCTTCTCCCACATGGGAAGATATTGTGTAACAAGAAGACGATATCATTGAGATATTTATTTCAAAAGATATTAAGATGGCTTGCTTAGATGAAGATGCTAAGGTCACCTTAGACCCCCCTCGATAGAATATCGTCAACAAAAATTCAAATCCAATGAGGTTATGAATGCACAATGGACCACTAGATCTCCCTTTATTATCAAACATCCTAAGCCACTTCTTATCATAGGACCACCTCAACACCAACCAAAATCTCTAGGGGCTATCTTAAATTTTGCAAAACAACTTACTAGTAACAATGTTTCACAACAACCAAGTTATAATACCATTGATCATACATACAACACAAGGAATAATAGGTAACCACAAACCATTCCTACATCGATACCACTTCTTCAACCTATTTTCCTAGTGCCCCTCGTTTACCTTCACATAGTGGAAAGGAGTATGATCTTGTGGAACAACA